>QEOT01009286.1:37582-117113 GCA_003123785.1 Pterocarya stenoptera | reverse complement strand
GGAGTAAAGTCTCACGGCGGCAATAGAGAGGGAACGAGGTGGCGAGGTGGCGAGGTGGCGAGTTCAGACGAAGACTTGAGAGAGAAAGACGAAGGAGGAAGGAGCAGGAGGAAGGAGCCAGATCCGAAGAAGGGAGAAGGGAAAGGGGAGGGGGGTCCTGCGTTTTGGACCCCCCGTATGATGAAACGACGCCGTTCCACATTAAGTGGAACGGCGACGTTTGAATTTTTTTGAAAAAAATCCAGATGTAAAACGACGTCGTTTTACATCCGGATTTTTTTCAAAAAAATTCGGAGTCGGATTTCGGAGCTCTAAGGAGCTCCGACTCCGACTCCGACACCTATTCGGAGCCACTCCGCACTCCGACTCCGTTTTCCGATAACTCCGACTCCGACGGAGTCGGAATCGGAGCGGATGTCGGGCGGAGTCGGAACTTTCGGAATTTTGCACAGCCCTATTAGTTCTGTCCCGAGCAGAATACAATCCCGGAAAAAGCATATCCTTACTTTTTTCAAGTCGGGTTTCTAACGGATAAGCAATTCCAAATCCACACTTTTTTCAGTCTCCCCCAAGATAATGGAAGCTCTGGGACTTCCCTCTCTCAATTCTCATAACATTTCATGCTCCAATTTTCAAGTCCAAAATGTTTCCAAAAATCCGAAAAGAACACATTATTTCAGTTCCTTAGAGCTATCTTCTCTGAAACGCAGACCCTTTTGTTACAGTTCGTCAGAGCTGTCTTCTCTGAAACTCAGACCCTCATGCGGAACACACCTTTTGGTACGTAAAGATTCTAAATTTTCCAAGCCCTAATGAACGGGCTTCATTTGATTATTTGTTGGTGTTTTGCTTCTCTCTAGTTTTGGTCGAAAGAGAAAGAGAAAGAGTAAAAGACGATTTTTTTTTCTATTTATGTCTTTTAACATTTTATTTTTATTTTGTTTAACGAATTTTCAACTTGAAGAGAGAGTTTGTGGTAGCATATAATTTTGTGAAGTATGAAAAAATTTTAGGATCCATTTTCGGGGTTTCTTTTCGTTAAATTTTCATAGAAACCAATGTAGCTTCTGTGATTGACTCTTCGCTCCATAATTCTAATGTGGGTAGTCTTTATGGCTCATTTAGCACAGGACTGCTGTTCGAATGCAAGTTGATGGAGAAGATTATGAATTGAAGCAAATGAAAGATATGGCTGCTGCCAGGAAGAGATGGGAAGCTCTGGTATATTATATCCCAAAGTAACAGACTTTCTATGTTTCTTTGGGCAAGGATAGATGAGTTTGTAAGAAATTCAAGCATTGATGTTTTTCTGATGGATGTATTTTAAGTTGCACTTTGGTTTTGCAGGATTGCAATGTCTTGTTTCAGTTGAATTGTGGCCGTTATCAGTAGCACTAAGCCACCTAAAATTGAGTTTATAGCTCCTGCTTATAATCAAAATCCCCATTAATCGAATGATGGTTCTAACTCTATATTACATTGGCGTGAGAGGATTCCAAATTCTAATAGAAAAGAAGATTAGTGGGTGAAAGAAAATGGGACAATTTGGATAATCTATATTAAATCAGATGCCATATAACATCCCCAATATGTCTATTCTCGTCTATACTCTTTCAAAAGGCAAGCTAGTGTTACCTTTATCATATACAACTGTTGAGATGAACAGAAAGGATGATATATATATATATACACCTATATATATTATATATAAAAATGTGTTTATATTTGGTTAAGTGAACAAAAAAGATGTTAAGCAATGATTTGCAATTCTTTTGGAATATAATGGTAGGTGATAAGGTGATTGCCTTGATATTCATTTTTTGAATTATTTTTCAGAAACTTAGACCATGTATTTATTGTAAATACATTGTTTGTTAAGCGTTTGTGAAGATATTTTTTTTATAAGTATTAGAAGATTTTATTACTAGAAAATGCAAAAAGGCATAATCCAAGTACAAAAGATGTATACAAGAAATGCAAAAAGGCATAACCCAAGTACAGAAGATGTATACAAGAGGATAACCTAGTCAGAAGTAGGAAAACATACAAGAAAATTATGAAAGTTAAGCCCACTGAAATCTGTAGAGGTTATTCAAAGGAAAAAAGGCATGAAAAGAAACTTTTAAGCTCCTGTTGTCCGTTCGCAATTCTCAAAAGTTCTATCATTCATTTCCCTCAAAATACACCACACTAGACAGATAGGGGCCATCTTCCACACCACTACAATTTGTGGGCTACCGTGTGTTCCTATCCAATTGGCAAAGAGGCCTACTATTCTTCTGGGCATAACCTAACCCAACCCAACTTTACCAAGTTAGGAATCTTTGAAGAATACGAGTGCTTTGACAGTTATGATCTATAATATTATTGGCTATCTGTTTTTTGGGGCTTGACTTGAAATTTTGACTATATATCCATTCTGATTAAGGGGATTAAGATTCTCAATTTGAAATATATGAAGACCATTGTGCCTTTCTTGGTGCATACCTAATGCAGGGAGGCCTAACTTTATGGCTGTCTCCTAGATAACTTGATTGTGCCAATCTTTGTATCAACTGCAGTTTATTCAGTATGATTGTGATAATAATTCCTAAATGAATTTGTATTGTGTAGCTCAGGGAAATCGGGTTACCTTTTTACTGTTTTCAATAGGTCAGGGAAGAAAAAGTTAAAGTTCTTACACCAAGGGAAGCCGGGTATGCAATTCAGCTATCTAACAAGACCCTCCTTGATGTCCGTCCCTCTAGTGAACACAAAAAGGTGGGCAGTTTATCTTTCATTTGTTTTTTAATTTACACTTTTGAAAATCCAGATCCTCCAAGAATAATTTTTTTTTTTTTTTTTACAGTTAATAAGAAAATTTTATTACCATGAACAGGCAAAGTCCAAGTACACAGAACGTATACAAAGGAAATACCTACATCACACTAGGAACAAAAAAGAGCCTAAAGCAAATCCTGAAAATTATCATCATTCAGTACAAGAACCTTGGCCCATGAACCCAAAGCACAAAAGAAAAATCCCCAAGTTCTCTTTATCTTTGTCTTCGAAGCATCTCTCATTCCTTTCCAACCAAAGACCCCACATCAAGCACAAAGGAATCATCTTCCATATGGCAGCCACACTAATTCTCCCCTCAAAACCATTCCAACATACGAGAAGATCAACCACTTCCTTCGGCATCACCCAAACAGTACCTGTCTAGCCAAAAATCTCATTCCACAAAGACTTTGCCACCTCACAATGAATAAAGAGATGATTTATAGATTCAACATCTTTCGTGCACATGAAGCACCAATCAACCATACACATGCCACGCTTTCTTAGATTATCCATGGTCAGAATTTTCCCAAGAATAAAATTTAGAACTCTCACTTGGCTTTAGCACACTGCTTATTAGTTCCATGTGAATGTGCTTAATCACCTAACTCTTATTATGTTGTTTTATAGTTAATTGTGATCATTAGTATGATAGCTTGCATTGGTGGTAATCATATGCAGGTATAATATCCAATTCTTGGAGTACAATTAACTAGTTCCTTAGTTCATATTGATTCATATAACAAGTTCTTGTTGCTAAACTGTATCTCAATTATTGTTTTTTAAAATCTTTTTACTTCCATATCCTGTTTTGCTTGGGAATTTTTATGTAGCATCATGTCTCCATGGTTATTTTCTTTGACATAGTTCTTGAATATCATATATTTTCCCGTGTTTTGAAGGCGTGGGTTAAAGGCTCAAGGTGGATTCCAATCTTTGATGTTGATACCAAGCTTGATCTTGGAACTCTGTCCAGAAAGATCACAAGTTTCATGATGGGTATCACACAACCTTTGCTACCTTACATTCCCTAATCGATACACACTCACCCGCGTGCACATGCACACACATACATGTTCTGCCAATGTTAATGGATCGCCTAATAAAGCATCATTGAACAATGTGTTTATCATGGTTTACTGTGGAAAGGAGAGTAGTTATTTTGGTGCAGAGAGACTAGTATGACTTTCACTGTTGTTCATGGAAACCTGGTTCCTTTATTAGGATAGGTTTCCCATGACTTTGTGATGGTTACTTTGTTAAATTGACTATTTTTTGTGTAGGAGGTTGGTGGAGTGGCATGCCAACATTATCTTACAACGAGTATGTGAGAAATTACTTCTTTAGATTTACTTGTCTATACAATGACTGCCATTTGTTGTTTTTTCTTTCTTCGACAGCCAATTCTTACCAAAAGTTCAGGAGAATTATCCAAAAGATACAGACCTTATTGTTGCATGCCAGAAGGGGTTGAGGTGAGGAGAATTTTCAAAAGTTCTTATCATTGTCTATACCTGTTGGAGGGAATTACAACTTTGATGGGCAGCATTGCATTTTTCTGCTTAAGTGAGATTTTTTATGTTAAGCTGTGAAGCAGTACATTCAAGATGTAACACTTGCATTTATGTTGTCAGTTTTGCTATGACTGCGAGCTCTTTACATGGGCCTTTCCTCTCTCTTTACTCTCTTCTGTGGTAGATTTCTTTGCCTTAGTTTTTATGAAATTTAAATGTGGAATTGATGGGACCATTTGAGAGTCAAGAGATATCCAGAGAAACAATAGGCAAAGAAGGCTTTAAGTAACAGTAATGAAAGTTAATTTCCTCGAAAAATCTATGATATGGAGAGATCTTCATGATGCTTTAAGCCATGACATGCTTGAGTCATCACTGAGCATGAAACACTAATACGAGGGACAAACAAGAATAATGAAATACTGCTTCAGTCTTGCAGATTTTAGCCAATTCGGTCTTGAACCATATGATATCTCTCTCCAGACAGTGGCTGCCCCTTGGCCGGGATCTATATGGCATACCCCTGTTGTTTGTTCAGGTTGGAGTTTATGTTCTTGAATTCACTCCAATCATTTATCACTACAATGAAGCATATATTCCATCTTGGGTGAGAAACAGAAGGGTGCCACTTAGAGGCCTGCCTGAGACAGTCATAGTTTGTGTTGGCATCCTGCATATACTGATTAGATAAGACACTTTTTTTAAAGAGGACGGTACCCAATTTTATTAATTACCCTCGCTTATGGCGGAGGAATACCTTGTACATATAGTGAAACTTGGGGGCTACAAGGAGAAAAATAAAGGCCCAAACCCAAGTTCCTAAAAAAAAATAATGACCTTATATAGATATTTCAAGAAAGCAAAATAAGGAAAAACCTATAAAATTTAATGCCTAATAGTAGGAAGACCGACAGTGTTTTATCTAAAATATAAAATTTATATAAAACACTAAGGGATGTAAATCACTACTAAAGAATAAATCCAAATACTGTTGGAATAACATGGAGAATGGTATTTGTTATCTCCTCCCACTTATCTCATTTTGTAGTTCATTATACTGGCAGGTCTCTAGCTGCTTGTGAGCTACTTTATAATGCCGGCTACAGAAACCTTTTCTGGGTGCAAGGGGGCCTGGAAGCTGCAGAAGAGGAGGTATTTGATATGAGAACTAGAGGCCTTCCCTTTTTATTATCGATTTATTTCCTGCTCGTTTTTGTTCCTTTTTTGTCAATCAAATATGAATAAGGGAAGATACCAACACTCATTTTATTTGGAGCAGGATCTTGTTATCGAAGGTCCTCAACCTCTTAAATTTGCTGGAATTGGTGGGGTTTCTGAGTTTCTTGGGTAACTATTTATTACTCTTCCTATTTTCCTTTGGAATTGTATCATAAAGAATTGCTATGAGACAATATAGTACACGCTATAGTCTGTAAGTTACCCAGCTGTGAGACATTATAGTACGCCTCATTCATATGGAAATATATAAAATTCCATACTACAGATTAGTACACATTATACTACATGCAAGTTTTCCAGCACCCAGTCTCACCTGGCACTTGTCCTTTGGGTTAGAAAATGATGCTGGTACAATCTACTGCTGATCTACTTCATAAAGAAAATTGCATCCACAGCTGATCTCTAGACTGCCATTAGATGAATTATCCAGTAGATGCCAGTAGATCAGATTTGGCATTATTATCAAACAATGGTTCTACTTCCTCTGAACAATGAAAAGCAAGGGCTGGTCTTGTTGCTAGTTGATGTCACATATCTGAGTACAATGGTGCTTCCATAAGAATGGAGTGTGTGGGTTTCGTTGTGGGTTCAAGACCTACTGAGGGCACGTGTTAACCTGTCAATATAAAGGGGAAAATGATATTTCCTGATTTCTTCATCAAAAAGATTTCCTTTTTCTGTGTCATCTCTAGCTTGAAAGACAAACTTGATAGTGTAACATGTTTTTTTAACGTATTTTCTGTGGCACACTTTATTGTTGAACTGATATGTTCTACCAACATTTATTAATGAGTGAATCCAGCAAATTTGACATTTTTATTTCCAGTTTTACTGATCAACAAAGAGATGCAGCTTCGAGACAAGGTTGGAGTTACCGATTAGTGTTCTCTGCCCGGCTGGTAATTATTCTCTTTCTGACATTGTTAAACTTTAAACTACTTATGCCCGGTTTGGATATAAGAGTGACCTCAACTCATCTTATCTAATCATTACAATTTTTCTAAATTTCCACACAAAATATAATAAACAATTCATTTTTTTCAAATTTCAAAACAATAATAATATTAAAAAATAATATTCTAACAATATTTTATTTAACTTTTAACTTTCATCTCAACTCACTATCCAAATGGCACCTTAGTCTTTACTCTGTTACCTTGGAAAGAGTATATGACGTTTGATTGTGGATGGCACAGGTGGGGATCTTTCTTGTTGCTGATGCCTTGTTTTTTGGTGCTCAGCAAGTGGGCCATTATCTTCAGGATCTAAGGTCTCACTGATGTTCAGAAACTGAGTTTGAATATTTGATTCAACTAATAGAGAGAGCGGTTTGCAGTTCTGGATCACCTTATGAAGACGAGTTTGCCAATGATCGCGAATTTTCCTTTCCAGAGTACTTCAAGAAGCCAAAATGCATATTTTCTTTTCAATAATGAATACCCCATACTACATCTTTTCTGATGCTTTTGAATCGTCAAATTTCAGCATTTTTTTTTCTACCATGTGCTGTTTTGGAGCTAATCAAGAGTGATTGTCTATGCAAATTTTGTTGAAATCTTTGTGGAGTTGCTAAAAGTTTACATTTGATTGCCTTGTAATGTATAGCTTCTGTAAGCCCTGTTGCTGGATAATTTATCCTTGTTTCCTTTATCTGAGTTCTAGACAACTTACGGACGTGTCCATTAACTCTAGCTTACATATATTTATTCCTGTGGCATCAATAGAAGATGAGATGAGGAAGAATAGGTTAGTTATCAAAGCTGAGTTTAGCTCTGGTGACAAGTGTGTTTATTTGCATTTTCCAATGTTCAACGCATAAGCCTTGTAAATTACCTCTCGTAGAGTAATATTTCTCCCTTTCATGCTGAGCTCAACGCAGATGAGGTTCACAACAGAAGTAAATTCGAGCGTTTTCCACACACAGCTACTTGGGAGTTGGATATTCCCAAATGTAGGCAAAGGATAGGTAGATTATTATTTGAGATTAAAGCATTACACACACAAACACACCTATATACCTATTTGGGAGATTGGTTATCCCTAAAATATGCAGACAGAGTTGAAGATTCTCGATTGACATTAAACATTAGATGTCTTTATCCGAAAATTCAAATAAAAACATCAGATATCCTTATTCGAAAATGCTCCATGGGACAGCTGTTGATCAAGTATCATCATTTGTTTTGTCCAACTGGAAAGCGCGGTTTGGCAATGACGATTAGATGAGCTATCCTATGCATTGTGATGCCGAAAACTTCTGACATATCCAGATCTTTAGGTGAAGTGCCAGGAGGAAGCTCCCAATCAAAGCTGTGGAGAAGTTGAGCTAGAGCGAGCTCAATTGTTGCTTCTCCAAATGCTATAGCTGGGCAACTTCTTCGCCCTGCGCCAAAAGGTATTAACTCGAAATGCTGCCCCTTGAAGTCGATAGTGCTATCCATAAATCTTTCTGGTTCAAATGCATTTGGATTTTCCCAAGATTCTGGGTCTCTGCCTATTGCCCATGCATTGACGAAAAAACGTGTTTTGGATGGAATATTGTAGCCATCAATACTAACATCTTCCATGGATTCTCTAGGAACTAATACTGGAGCAGGAGGATGCAGCCGAAAGATTTCTTTGATGACAGCTTTAATGTAGTGCAACTGGGGCAGATCACTCTGTGAAACAACTTCTCTATCTCCGACTACGCTTCGTACTTCGGCTTGTGCTCTTTCCATGACTTTAGGGTTCATAATAAGCTCTGTCATTCCCCAGTCAAGGGTGATGAACGTTGTATCAGTTCCAGCAGCAAACATATCCTGCATAAACAGTAATGATACTAATATCAATATAATCCGTATGACAAAATCATTCATACTCGTTAAGTTGGAACTTTTATAGCTGTGAATGAAGTAAAAGAGAGTCTTCACTGACCAAGATGATAGCCTTTATGTTGTCTGTGGTAAGTGGCATTTCATCATATGCATTCTTCTGTAGATCGAGTAACACATCCACAAGGTCCTTGTGCTCCTCTGTCTCTCTTTTGGGATCACGATGTTCAGTCAAAAACAAGTCGAAAAGTTGATCAAAGCGTCGAAAAGTATCTTGAAGTCTGGATTTCATGCCCGTTAAGCTGTGTACAAATTCCATGGAAGGGAAGAAATCTCCAAGGCTAAACCCTCCAAGCAATTCCTGATACTCCTCCAGCATCTTTTGGAACCCATGCTGATCGTATTCTCCTCCTCCCGAGAAATCCCTTCCGAATGCAACCCGACAAAGAACATCATTTGAGTATAGTCCAAGGATCTTGGTTAGATCGGTGGTGCCAGGATAGAACTCTGCAACTCGACGAACCAAACGAGCTACTTCTTCTTCTCTAACAAAGCTATATGATTGAACTCTTCTGACACTAAGTAGTTCAAGTATGCATATTTTTCGAACATGCCTCCAATAAGCACCATAGGGGGAGAAGGCAACATCGGTGCAATTGTAAAACAGATGTTTTGCTGAAAAGATTTGTGGACGACTCGACAGCGCAAGATCATGGGTTTTCATCACTTCCTTGGCCAGTCGAGCCGATGAAACTACCACTGTTGGGATCTCACCAAGTTGTAAGAAAATTATTGAACCATACTTCTTTGCTAGGTTATGGAGAGAGAGATGAGGCATGTTGCCAAGCTGGTGAAGGTTTCCAATGATGGGCAGCTTTGGAGGGCTTGGTGGGAGGTTGGATCTTTTCCTTGACTTCTCCTTGAAGAAAAACTTGAGCAACACCGCTAGGAAAATGGACGCAAAGAGCAACATGAAGGGTTGGAAGCTTTCCTTTAGCCATTGCAGAGAAGCCATGAGAGTTTTCATAAGCATGAGTGAGTATATCGTTATACATGAGTGAGTATATGGTTATAGACGGGGGTCATCCATATATATTTGCAGCTGTGGCTATCTTTTCTCTAGTGAAATTTATTTATTTATTTCATGTCTGGATAACAAAATCATCAACTCATCTTATATCATCTCATTATTATAATTTTTACAAATTTTTACATAAAATACAATAAATAATTTAATTTTTTCTAAATCTCTAAATAATAATAATATTTTTAACTTTTATTTAATATCGTTGCATCCCATCTCACTTTCCACATCCGGTGGTTACTTCTTCAAGTTTTCCTCTGCCATTGGCGAAGTGCAGAGGTGACATAAGTGATCAGGACTGACAGTAACAGATGAAACACTGAAATTTCAGCAATTGGCCCCGTTTCTTCATGTGACGAGCGGCAGCTTGCATTGGGTTTAAAAAATTCCACTGTCCTTATTCAGATTTTCCTACATTCCAGCACAGCAATGACGTTTTAATTTCCCAAGTAAACCTCAATATTGGGATATTTTCGGTTGCGAATAAGAAGTGAGACCATATATTGCTTGTAATTTCCAAGAAGACTTGTTTCCCTTTGTAATATTCTAAGAATTTTCATTATTATAAATATAGAATGTTTTCGTTCAAAAATCTTTTATTAGTAAATTCATAAATTGACCTAACGTTAGAATTGTAAATGAATCAGTCTGTTCAATAGTCTATTCAGTACTCGTCTGGTTAAACTCGAATCGAACTCGACTCGTGAAAAAAAAAAAAAAAGTTGTCATGTAAATATTCGTTCGATTAGTGAATGACACATACCTGATAAAATTCAACTCGACTCCGTTAAAACTCCTTAAAGCCTGCTCATTTATGCCCAATTCAACTCGATTAAAACTCATTCATATATTGTTAAATATATACATACATCTTTATATATATACATACATATATATATATACGTATTATCTAATAATATAAGCATAATACTTTTATAATTGAATATATAATATATAACCTAATTACTTATGTCTATATATTAAATAGACTTCATAACTATATTTTATAATTTGTACAATAATTAGTCGATATAATTTAATTATTTTATATACTAGTATGTGGGAACCATATATAAAATAGATATATGCTATCATATTATGTGTATGTATTAATAATTTATGTAGGCATATAATATATTGTTATTATGGATAAATATCAACTAATTAGATATTAATTATTTATAAACTTTTGAAATCTTATAATTCAATAAAAGTTCTACTTGTTAGTTGTAAAAATTAAATATTATATTTTTTAATTTTTTTAATTTATCTAATTTATTTATTATTAAATCTTTTTCAAAAAGTAAACAATTCGAGCCGGGCTCGAATTTGGCTCAACTCGAACTCATTTTTAGGACGAGTTCGAGCTCGAATTGAGAGTTTAGCTTACTAAGTAAAGCTCGAACAGAGAATAAATAAAAATATCGAGCTTGAGTATTTTGAGTCGAGTCGAACTCTACAAGCCAAAGACTGGCTCGGCTCAGCTCAATTACAATCCTACCTAACTTGATATGGTATGTCAAATTGTAAAATTATTTTTATTATAAATCAGATCTAACATATCATATGAAACAATATCAATTTCTTAGTTTACTTTTATAAAATCTCTTTATTACCATAGTACTTCTCAAATAATGCTACAAACTTGTAAACAATGTTAAAATCAATCCCAAAGGTTAATATAGAAAGGAAAATTCTATATATCATACCATTATCTCATTTTTATCCCATTATGTAAGATGTAGCATATTTATCACCATTGAATAATCTTTTATTGAATGATTATTTATCATTCAATAATAATAAATATTTCACATCTTACATAGTGAGATGAGTATATAGTATATAGCAATATTACTCATATAGAAAAGAAAATTTCTATATACCACACTACCATTTCAATGTGACACATTTATTACTATTATATGATTATTTATTGAATTATTTTTTATTATTTAATGATAATAAATGTACTACATCTTATACGAGATAACAACAAAGTGTGTTAAGATTATTCTATAGAAAATATGTCACAACTCATTAATGGTTTGTCATCCTGTCATTTTAAAGCATAGACTATCTGATAAAAAGAAAAACAAAGCATAGACTTGGATATGACTTCACCTAGAATAGATACAAATCTCGATTATAAAACGTCAATCAAATCCATGTTGCATCTTCCGGCTACTGCATTTATGCATGCATTCTCTCCTACATGGTCTTCTTTCCAAATGCATACAAATTGTCATTGTATTGTTGAGACAGATATTATCGAGCAATAATAAAGCTATCCCCGAGAATCTTGAAGATTTGCAGCCGGATGGGCATTAGGCAATCACTCTAGATCTGTATAATAATAATTATTAATTATTATTATTATTATTGTTGTTGTTGTCGTTGTCGTTGTCGTTGTCGTTGTTGTTGTCGTTGTTGTCATTGTCGTTGTTGTCGTTGTTGTCGTTGTCGTTGTTGTCGTTGTTGTTGTCGTCGTTGTTGTTGTCGTTGTTGTTGTCGTTGTCGTTGTCGTTGTCGTTGTCGTTGTTGTTGTTGTTATTGTTGTTGTTGGTGTTGTTGTTGTTGTTGGAAACAAACTCATTTCATTAATGAACCGAAGTTACAACTATGACTTATCAATACATGGAAAATCCAGACTATAAGCCAAACTACGTATGAGTTCTGGAGCTTCCCCACACACAAATTCCTTTGTGGTGGGTATTGTCTTAACTTCTTAACAAACTCTCTCCTAACAGAGAAAGCGCTCTGTAAAACAAAACTTAAAGGCCCCATCTATTCTCCCAGAGAGGAAGAGTACGGAAAACTGCTATGGATACTAAATCCAATAGTCTATTTCTATTTTATTAATAACTAAAATAACAGAAAAACTACAAGTAAAACGCATTAACAACTACAGAACCAGGTGTGACCTTAGAGGTCCCACTACAAGCATTGGCATCTCGAGCCCTAACGGCACGAGCACCCAGCTCACGCACGGACAAAAACAGCCTCCACTGCACAAGTAGCACCTACGCACTAGCACTGGACTTACGACCACCGGCCGTAGCATCACCCACCACTCTCGAACAGCTTTTGCCCCATATTGCGTCTGGTCCAAAGGCTTAACACCTCACTCAGGTCAACCAAAAAAAAAAGAAAATAGAAAAATATTGAAACGGAACAACAAAAAAATAGAAAAACAAAAACACTGAAATGAAACGGAAGAATAGCGCACAATGCGTCGGCAGTGACGCGTGTAGGACATTGGTCACTTTAGGAGGAAAGCCGACGGTCAATCTTGAAAGTTCTGGAATCAGGGATTCCAAAGAAGCCGAGCGTGGCGTCGGCAGAGGGCTCCTCAGTGGCACGTGATGGCCACACGCCGACGAGATCCAGAACTTCGTCCCCAGCGTGCGGGCTACGCTCCACTCTGATAGACGTCGGATTTGGTGGTTGTGAAGATCAGCGGCTAAGCATCAATCCGGTTGTGTGTGTGTAGAAGGGCGACGACTGGAAAAATTCGAACGACGATCCTCCCTTATTTAGTTGGAAAAACATAAAAATAAAAACTAAAAAATACTACACAAAATATAAAATAGATATAAGAGAAGGGAGGGGGAAGGAAAAAGAGGGGGGAGGAGCCAAACCTCCCACCCCCTTTCGTTACCTCTGGAATTTGAGAGAGTTTAGAGAGAAGGGTGAGGGCTTTTTCTAGAGAGAGAGTAGTGGGGTCCGTTGTTTACCTCGTATCTATATCGTTTTTACTTTATTTGATTTTATTTTTGGTTATGGACACTAGGCAATCAATCTTTATTTTACTTTTTAATTTTATTTTTGGATATGGACAATAGGCAATCACTTTTTTTATGTTATTATTTATTTAGTTTTGTTATGGCTGCCTGATTGTGTCGGTGATTGAAGATACTAATAATAGCAAGCGGTATATATATATATATATATATATATATATGTATTTTGTATGTATGTATGTATGTATGTATGTATGTATATTACTCGGCTAAGTTTGAACTTATTTTTAATCTCAACCGTCATGATCATTTTTTTTCTTTAAAAAAAGGGCACTTTATATTTCTTAATTCTATTAAGAAATAAAAATTAATTTCTTTTTTCCAACTTGGAAAGATTAAATAGCCTTAGAATATCATCACTTTATACTTTCATGATCTGTATTATCGGGTCAAATCTGACAGTTAGATACACACCCAAGCTTACACATAGAGGCCAACATATCTATTTTGAAACTTAGTTCGGTTGAAAATATATATAGGGTTGTAACTTTCTTATTTCGATACAAAAAGTTGCTTGTTATATGATATTACAACGTTAGTGCCGTCCTTTGATTCCTCCTCTGTTTCCATACAACTTGTGATGAAGCATAGCATGAAGCATTATGGTTCGTGCTGTCCAACCGGAAAGCGTGATTTGGCGATGACAATTAGATCAGCTATATATCCTGTGGATTGTTATGCCGAAAACCTCAGCCATATCTAAATCTTTTGGAAGGGATACTACTCATTATCTCATATCACATATTTTATGTATTTTAAAATTATTTTTTATTATATATTATTTTATTTTATTTTTATTAAACTAATTAAGTTGTTCTATTTATCTTTTATACACCACATATTTGTTATAAAAAAAAATTAAAATAAATGAAGTATATAGTGCGTAGGAATGATAAGTAAAATTATTCTTTTTTTAATGCAGTACCGGGAGGTAGCTCCCAATCAAAGCTGTGGAGAAGTTGAGCTAGAGCCAGCTCTATGCTTGCTGTTCCAAATTATGTGATTTCTGGGCATATTCTTCTACCAGCGCCAAAAGGTATCAGCAGATTCAGCACTGCTGCCTAGCTATAAACCTTTCTCGTTCAAACATATCTGGATTTCCCATGATTCTGAATCTCTCCCTATTGCCCAGGCATTGACAAAAAACCGCGTTTTTGCAGGAATATGGTACCCATCAATGCTTACATCTTCCATGGATTCTCTTGGGGCTAATAGTGGACGAGGATGCAGTTGAAAGATCTCCTTGATGACAGCTTTCAAGTACTGCAACTGTGCCAAATCACTCTCTAAAACAACTCTTCTCTATCTCCTACTTGTTGTGAAATGTTGTGTAAAACATGCACACCAACGATGACAAATAAAATAAAACAATCACAATCAAGCACACGATGCACAATATACATGGTTCGGCAAATTACCTACCTTCACAGAGCTGCAGAAATTTTATTAACCTGAAGAGATTACAATCACTCAATCTCAATTCATACTCTCTAGGACATTTTGCTCTTTCACATAATATGCACTCACTAGACAATTGTTTTCTCTCAAAATATGCTTAAGGTTATGCAAGACATGTCTAATATGATATATTTATAGCAACCGATGCTAGAAATCCAAATTGACAAAATCTACATACTTCGCTTGAGTGGTGTGTCGAGCGTGCCTCGAGCGAACAACCAAATCAACATTGGCTCGAGCAGAGTGTCAAGCGAGGGTCGAGTGAACACTAGGATTTGTGTCTCGCTCGAGCGGGGTGTCGAACGATACTCGAGCGAACTCTCAGACTTGAACTCCGCTCAAGCGGTATGTTGAGTGATGTCGAGCGAATTTCGCTCGAGCGTACTTTTAACAAACACATTTTTTAGCTCCAAAACCAGTCTCTACATATACCTCAACACTACTATGTTTCGTTCTTCTGTTTGTGCTATTTCCATGACTTTGGGCTTCCTTATTAGCTCTGTCATTCCCCAGTCCAAGGTGATGTAAGTTGAATCAGTTCCAATTTGCATGATAAAAGTTAAGCTACAGACTGATCATATATAACAAGTTGGGACTTGTAAAAGAAATATTCTACTTGCAAGTCAGTGTGGAAGACACATTTGACACTATTAACTTGATATGATTTACAATGTAAGAAAAATTTAACATTTGAATCTTACAAATTAAATATTGCCAATTTCACAGTACAGACAAGGTTAGTGAAAGAGTGAAAGTCTTTCACTCACCAAGATGGTAGCCTTTATATTATCCCTAGCGAGAGGCATTTGGTCAGCCTCTATGTAACACATCCACAAGATCCTTGTGCATATTTGTTGCTCTCATTGGATCGAGATGTTCACTTACTAGATGGCCAAAAATTTAATCAAAGCATCTAAAAGTCTTCTGGAGTCTTGATTTCGTGCCTGTTAAGTTGTGTATGAATTCAAAGGAAGGAAATAAATTAATCTACAAGGCTAAATCCTCCAAGCAATACCTGATACTCTTCCAGCATCTATCCCTTCCGAATGCAACCCGAGCTACTTCTTCTTCTCTAACGAAGCTATATGATTGAACTCTTTTCGCACTTAGTTCAAGTATGCATATTTTCCGAACATGCCTCCATGAATAAGCACCATAGGGGGAGAAGGCAATAACAGTGCAACCATAGATGAGTTGTTTTGCTGAAAAGGATTGGGGACGGCTTGATATTGCAAGATCATGGGTTTTCAAAGCTTCCTTTGCTACTCTAGCTGATGAAATCACCACTGTTGGGACCTCACCAAGTTGTAAGTACATTAATGGACCAAACTTCTCTGCCATGTTTCGGAGAGAGATGAGGCATTTTTCCAAGCTGGTCTCATGGTTGCCAATGATGGGAACCTTTGGAGGACTTGGTGGGAGATTGCATTTCTTTCTTCTTAATTTATCATAGCAACAGTACCAGTACTAGGGAAATGGATGCAAAGAGCAACAAGGGTTGGAAGCTTTCCTTTAGCCATTGAATAAAAGCCATATGATCATGAGTTTCCACAGATGCGTACGAGTGACTCTAGATGGCCATCCTCCATTGTAGATTTAGTTTAATTTTTTCTTGAACTGCCACATATTTGTCTATATATACTTGTTAAGGACGTGTTTCATACCACCAACTGTACAAATAACCTGCAACAAATGAGATGGTGGCACTTGGTGCCTGTGGGTACTCCGATGCCTAAGTTAGAAAGAAATGTTCTCAATATATAATATATATGAATGAATCAATGTATTACCTTCAAGTATTATTTATAGGAGTATATATGAAGATGTTGGTAACGACTAACTCTAGAGTTCATGTTGGATAACTTTCAAATAAATTGGTAGGATAACTTTCCTGATTCATCGGAGATGTTATCTATTATTTATGTTAATCACCACGTAGTTAAAGATCCAATCTCTGGACTTGAAGAGTTGATTGAGATCTCAAACTTGGACCCTCCAATGCATGGGCTTATTTTCCCAAGGCCCTAAATATCCCTTCCAATACCCTACCATGCATATTATTTATATCAATTAAATATAAATCCATAATTAGGACCCAAGTGTTAATTAAGCATATATATGATCTGACTCAAGCCTCTAATAAAAGATGATCAGTCAAAGATGCGTGGAGATAATTTAATTTAGTTTTCATTTATAGCTAGCGTGTATATATGTGAGAGTAGATAATTTAATATAATGTCCTTGGTATGACATATCTGATAGTTGATAATGTAATTTAATATTGTTATTGTATAACATATATATTCTTGAGTATTGCTACATACAGTCGTGAAGTGTGGAAGTGTCATGTAGTCGTTTTGAAAAAGTGCAGAATCTAGTATTAAAAATTTAATTTTTTTTTCATGTGGGTCCCGTATTTATTCACTTTTTTTAAAGTGATTGCACGACGCTTGTCTACTCACGACTGCAACTATAATTTCTCTCTCTATATATATACATATATATATTATATTGGTATATACTGACTATGAAATCACGTAGAGTGTAGAGTCAAGGACTTCTATTTGATAGAAATATCTTGTGTATTATTCTTTTAATTTATAACTATAAGTTATTTTTATAAAAAAGTTATACCATAAGAATTTTGAATCAAAATTATTTGGTTGAATAGTTAAATGGTTTGAGTTTTTTTGTAAAATTTAATTGTTGTTTTATTAATCAAAAGATAAGATTCAAAAATTTCAGAATAAAAAATTGAGTTCGAGCTCGATCTGCTCGAGTTCGAGTCGTTTGTTTATTTTTAGTTGAGTTCGAGTCGAATTCCAACAACATTAATGGTTAACAAACCGAGGTCAAACAAGGATATTTGAATTTTATTCGAGTTCGAGCTGAATTCAAACGAGCAAACATGTTCATCGAGCTCGGATACCCTTGTTCGGATTCAACTCGACTCAGTTCGCTTGCAGCTCTAGTGATGCTTATTTTGTGGTATTTTTGTTTTCTTTGCGAATGCTTACAAGTTATCCTTGTTGAGGATGGTGACGGATCATAGTTTAGTACAATAATGAAGCTATCCTCGGAATCTCCACTTTTATTCTTAGCCATACACACTTCAACTAGTTATTTCCACTAGAATTTTTGTCCAATAATAATATCAATGCCAGTACGTTATATTTATTGAGGTTATACATTTTTAAGTATTTTCTATTTGGATTTTTTGTTTAGTATTGCATTAGATTGTTTACATGCATACTTCTAAGGTAGAGTTTTTAAATAAATTAACATCTTAATTAATAAATATTTCTTTTTCAGATTTTATCATCTCTTAGCCAATCTCACTTGATTCCAAATAATATAAATCTTAAGAATTTGCTATGTAATGAGTGCTAGAGCAGTCAATAATTAATCTTTGAAGATCAGCCTTATATTAATTATGGGATAATAGATTAATTTCAGATTTTGTCTCTTAATGTACATGTACTTTGAAAAGTGATACATACATGAGAATCACGAATTCATAACTTTTTGACACCTCTATAAAATATATATATATATATATATAAAACTTTACTAATACGCATTTCCTTAATCATTAAGTAAAATTAAAAATTAAAAAAAAAAAATACACAAAGAGTAGTAGATGGGTATAGAAATATTCATTTCTCCATATAAAAGACCTCATAATAGAAGTGAGGTAACTCCTTATAAAAATCAAAATGAGTTTATTCTTAAGCCATGTAAGACTTCTCAATATGCTCCCTTACGTGTAAGCCAGTATTCCCGGTACTATCATCGTGGGTAGGTCGCAGGAGCCCATCATCGATCATAGGTTAATCTGCTCTGATACCACATAGAAACACTTATTTCTCTTCATAAAAGACCTAATAGGAAGAGTAAGATAACTCCTTATAAAACTCAAGATAAATTTGTTTCTAAACCATGTAACATTAATATCTCATCGCATTTTCTTCGCGCACAACAAATTAACCCAAAACAAGCATGGTAACGCAAGTATTTACAAGCCACGGAAATGTCTATATATATAGACATATTCACAACTTCGCCAATTAAGTACACAAATTCCCATCCACCTACATAAACATTTCCTCAAACCCAAATCCAAAAAGATTCATGAAACTATACAAAACTTCACACAAAGGAATGTTATGAACCCGATGGGAACAGTGACATCTGGAAAAAAAAAAAAAGGAAGAAACACGTCGTTTTTTGTTAAGCTTTGCATTTTGATTAAGTTGTGCCTTTTGTTTATGGAAAATGATTTATCCATAATATATTCTACAACATATTTTACAACAATGTATTAAAGTGAAGAATATTTTAGTAAAATATTGTATAAAAATAACAATATTTTATTAAAATATTTTTATTTTAATACATTGTTGTAGAATGTGTTGTAGGTGTATGATTACTCTTTTCTTCCATCGGTTACAACTGGAAAGTTTGGGAGGGCTGTGCGTGGGTACAAGGGAGAAGAAGAAAGAGATGAAGAGGATCTGGAATTATCTAGTATTTGGAAACTATTTTGGAGGAAGGGCTGTCTCGAACTAGCCCAGCTTGACAACCCTTTTATCTCCATCTTTTTTATTCATCTTCCCTATTTTACTGTCACATTTTGTCAAGCACCTTGCATGCATACTGCATTTACAACGCGGCGGACTACTTTCAAGTCTACCACCATTTCCACCACTTTTCGATACAAACAGCAAACCACAACCGGATTCATTACAAGGAACCTCAACAGCTTCAGATTGTAGCTCATAAAACTCCACAGCATCTCCAGATTACCTGATATCTACTTCCTCTGAACCATCAAATCATGAAAACTCATGATTATTTGAATTATTATTTGTACAGTCAAACGGGAAAGCGTGGTTTGGCGATGACAATTAGATCAGCTATCCTATGCATTGTGATGCCGAAAACCTCTGCCATATCTAAATCTTTAGGTGTAGTATTAGGAGGAAGCTCCCAATCAAAGCTGTGGAGAAGTTGAGCTAGGACAAGCTCAACACTTGCTGTTCCAAATGTGATAGCTGGGCACATTCTTCTACCAGCGCCAAAAGGAATCAGCTCGAAATGCTGCCCCTTGAAGTCGATTGTACTACCCATAAATCTTTCTGGTTCAAACAAATCTGGGTTTTCCCAAGATTCTGGATCTCTCCCTATTGCCCAAGCATTCACAAAAAAACGTGTTTTTGCCGGAATATCATACCCATCAATGCTCACATCTTCCATGGATTCTCTTGGGAGCAATAATGGGTTTGGAGGATGCAGTCGAAAGATCTCTTTGATGACAGCTTTCAAAAACTGCAACTGTGCCAAATCACTCTCTAAAACAACTCTTCTATCTCCTACTATGTTTCGTACTTCAGCTTGTGCTCTTTCCATGACTTTAGGGTTAATGATGAGCTCTGTCATTCCCCAGTCAAGGACGATCCACGTTGTATCAGTTCCTGCAGCAAACATGTCCTGCAGTAACGGTAATGATCTTATAATTCCTATAATCTTTAAGCCAAAAGTTAAACGAAAAAAGGATCAAGTTCAATGAGTTGGGACTTGTACGCATAAACCAAAGTAAAAGTAGAAGTCTTCACTGACCAAGATGATAGCCTTTACATTATCCTGGGTAAGAGGTATTTCATCAGATCCACTCTCCTGCATATGGAGCAACACATCCACAAGGTCCTTGTGCTCCTTTGTCTCTCTCTTCTGATTGATATGTTCATCCAGCAACTGGTCAAAAAGTTGATCAAACCGTCGAAAAGTCTTTTGAAGTCTAGATTTTGTGCCTGTTAAACTGTCAATAAATTCCATGGAAGGGAAGAAATCTCCAAGACTGAATCCTCCAAGCAATACTTGAATCTCATGGAGTATCTCTTGGAACCCATGGCGATCGTATTCTCCTCCTCCTGAGAAATCCCTTCCAAAAGCAACCCGAGAGAGGACATCATTTGCGTAGAGTCCAAGCATCTTGGTTAGATTGGTGGTGGAAGGATAGGATTCTGCAACTCGATGCACCAAACGAGCTACTTCTTCTTCTCTGACAAAGCTAAATGATTGAACTCTTTTAGCACTCAAAAGCTCAAGAATGCATATTTTTCGAACATGTCTCCAATATGCACCATAGGGGGAGAAGGCAATATCTGTGCAACCATAAACGAGGTGCTTTGCTGAAAAGAATTGTGGGCGGCTTGCTACTGCAAGATCATGGGTTTTCATGGCTTCCTTTGCTAGTCTAGCGGATGAAATTGCCACTGCTGGGATCTGGCCAAGCTGTAAATAAATTATTGGTCCGAACTTCTCTGCCAAACACTTGAGGGAGAGATGAGGCATCTTCCCTAGCTGGTGAAGGTTTCCGATGATGGGCAGCTTTGGAGGGCTTGGTGGGAGATTCACTTTCCTTTTTCTCGACATCTTGTAGAAGAAGAACGTCCGCACCACTAGAAGGAAAATTGAAGCTAAGAGCAAGAAAGGTACGAAGTTCTCCTTAATTAGCCATTGACGAAAAGCCATTTGAGTTGCCATAAACGTATAATGTGAATATATCTGAGTCCGATAGCTTTTTCTCTTTGTTTTTCTGGTTATTATCTCATCCCATATATGTGTGAAGCTTTGGCGTCTCTGTTCTCTCCAATCTTTGTTTATTTATTTTGAACTTTTCTTCCGCAGTTGCTATACCAATTAATTTAATGCAATCCATTGTTGGACTTTATATGGATCTCTATCGAACCAAACAACAGTATATTCCTTATTTTATATGGATGACAGCTCATGATCGCAACATAGCTTTTAGAATTATATAATAAAGATACGTATGTGTTTTTGGGTTGTATGCATGTAACACAACACCTAATTGCATAAGAAAAGGCGCCTAGTTGATTAGTATAATTATAATTGACAACTTTGGATCGAATTTTTAAATTTTAGTTTTATTATTTTCAATTTGTGAAGTTTATCAAATAAAAAAATAAATAAAGATCCAACAAAAAACTCCTAAGGTTTTTTAAAAAACTATATGAAAAATAAAAGAAAATTGGACATGTCCAATTTGTACTAATGGGCTCTGATCATATGTTTGACACAACTGCAAATTAAGCCAATATTTTCTTCAGCACGTGAATTTGTTCTTGTTCGATCATGATAACATACTTCACTAAAACAATGTAGGGCCTGCATGCCTCGGTTGACTTTGGAAAATTATTAGACATTGGTGCTTTATTCGATTCATTTTTATCATGACGTAAGGAGGTCTCATGAGAATTTGGGGGACAATAAAACTTGGGATTATTTAGAGCGAAATCCAAGGGTAGCGATTATCAAAGTATTTGCAGTGAAGAGAATTGAAATTTATTTCCTCAAATCCTATAAGTGTTTTATTTTTATTTTTTGATAATAACATACCAAATTTCATTCATAAAGGAGGACATACAAAGTTGACTTAAAAACAAGCTAGTTACAAACGTTAATAGCTTCCCAGCACACTTCCGTGACTGACATGGTCTAGTCCAGACGGCAGATCTCTAAAGAGCAAAGTCTAAGAGATAGCACAATTCTGTCCACGACAGAGTTAATAATAACCGAGTGACAAAACCGCATACCCCTACTAAGCAGAGTAAGAGGTACCAGCCCCACCATAAGCACCGCCTAAGCGGAGGGGGGACCACTCCATTCGGACCAAAGTCCGAAGGCACTATTTTTAGAATTTATATTTTTCTAGAAAGTAAAAAACAGGATACGAAATTAAATACAATGAAAAAACACACAAATCTTGGCCTAGCCCAGCCTAAACAAAAGTCTAGACCGATTGCAAACAGTGAAGGGCACTTAGGGTTTCATCTCTTACTACAGCCGCCACCCGCCACCCTTTTCCTTTTTTCTTTTTTCCTCCCGCCTTTACCCGTACTCCTATTGGCCTCAGTGTCCACCGCCCACCCATACGAGCATCGCCGCCACCGCCCCTTTCGCATGAGCATCACCCAGCTTCTCACCACTGTCCCACATGAGCATCGGTCATCTCCTGGGTTTTGAGTTTCCCCTCCACCCTCAAACTCCAGCTTTCTCCATCGCGACTCATCACCGGCTTAGGGGTCACGATCCTCAAAACGGCACAAACAAGAGGAAGTAGAACAGGGGTTGTCACCTCCCGTGGCTCATCACCTGGCATGTGTTTCTCAACGAATCGTGAGGGATAATCTGAAAAGTAGAGACTTAGAAGGAAAAAACAAAGAGGAAAGAGCAACCAAAGAGTGTTTTTTCTTTATTCAAACTGAAAAAACATAACAACCAACTAAAACAGAACGCAGACTAAAAATAAGGGCATGGAAGGAGTAAGGGAGGGAGCCGAAGCTCCCACCCTCATCCCCTCTAACTAGTTATGGGATAAGGAAGTTTCAGTGAGAGGTTAGAGCTTCTCTCTCTTAAAAGTTGAAGCTCTCCCAACTCCTATAAGTGTTAATACATATATAAGAGAAACATCTTTACAATGGAGATATTTCCAAGTACAACTTAATGCAAGTCGAACCCCACTAGTTGAAAATCAGTACATCCCATCTAAAATAAATGAGCTCCAAAAGTTATAACACCATTCCAACCAAACCAAACAAACGGACCTAAAAATTCATCCTAGCAACATATACTTAAAAACTCATCTCCATGATTCTAACTTGTATTTAAATTTGTAATCAATCTCAACGACCATTAAAGTCCCCCAAGTCATAATCGAAACCAACTTGAATAAAGGCTAATCTACCCTATCCAATGTTCCACATAGCTTGACCTCGTATCCGACAACCTATCAAAATAATTACATCACTTCCAATGCTAGTAAACAGAGAACATATACTAGTATGTAAACATAAGCATTTACAGAGTTCATAATGTAGAGCAAAACGTTTTTAAGTTTAGAGTGCCGAACCAAAATATGTTCTCAAAATATCAGAGCGATAGTTCAGAAATATTCATATTCAAAAATTCTTTGGCATAGCATAACTAAACATCATCATCATATCATCTCATTTCATATCGTGTCAGAGTATCATATCATAACAGAGACAATGTTTACCAGTGGCCAAACCGGGTAGAGACAGAAGTGAATCTTTCCCTTATTATTCTTGGAGCTCCGAGTGTGCAAACTAGTTTCCATATAATCCAACAATCTCCCACTTGGAAACTAGTTCAACCACATGTTAACCATTGTCTCCAGCACAAGCCCTATCACCTCTGCAGCTTATAACTCCTGTTTGCAAGCTAGAACACCAACTGTGAATGACTTTAATTCATCACATACAACAACCTCAATCAACATATATGCGCGACGACTCAACTCCCACTGCACTGGTAATATCTGGTTTTGTATCCACCCTGGCACACTTAAGAAAACCTATTACTAAGGTCCCATTCTCTGATCTGGGAGACTGGTCCCACCTCCTCACTTGTTCAAACTCTCATCTCGCAAGATTTTTCCATTATTCCGTAGTTCACCATCTCCAGTCAGCAAGCTATAGTTCAAGGTAGGTGAATGCCACTATGGAGGTCCAGTCGTCCTAGCTCCCTCCGAGTAGCAACTATAGGTGTAGATGATCCTGGATCACAAGACAATCTATCCTCTTCTCTCACACCTCTACTCTGCACTGTAGTTTCAGAAATATTCCCCAAGATTTGTTATTTATGAGGAAATACAAAAATGACTCCCTTTTGCTTACCCGTCCTCACATTCAGAAGTGCCTCCCCCTTTTGATTCATGTGACCAAGCACGCTTTGTCACAACTTTGTATTACATGCACATCACTAGACCCTAATGTCAAATATGAAGTGTCTATTCTCTTACCATGTACCAAGACCATTGCACCATTTATGACTTTCCACGCTCCTCCTAAAAAGGTATTGAATGACCATTGTCGTGAAGAAACTGTTCAATTTGATAATGGTAGAAGGTACGTATGTTGTCCAACATTTGAATGATTTAATACTATCAGAAATGAATTGTCGTTGATTAAGATTGAGTTTGATGATGAGATTAGAACATTAATTTTGTTGGCATCATGATGAAATTAAATTATGATGATGTTGGTGATATGATTCTTGCTGAGGAGGTACGCTGGAAAAAATCTGGTGAGTTCTTAGGCTCGGGTTGGGTTTTGAATGTTGACAATTGGACAGGGGATATGACAGGTCAAGTTCCAAGAATAGGGGATGGAGCAAGTTGAGATCTGGGCAATAGATCACTTGCCAGAATTGTGGCAAGACAGGCCGCATAAAAAGAGACTATAAAAATCTGAAAAAGATTGAGGTTGACGCTTCCAACGTGGTGACTAAAGAAATTCAAGTTGTTTTATTTCTTGTAGTACACAGTCCAGTTGATGATTGGGTGTTGGATTCAGGGGTTTCGTTCCATACCACTTTACATCGAGAAATCATGCAGAACTACATTGTTGGTGATTTTGGAAAGATGTATATGGCTGTTGGAGAATCACTGGATGTAGTGGGAGTGGGAGATGTGAGCATCATACTCCCAAACAGGAATGTGTGGATTTTGTAGCAAGACAGACACATTCTAGAGCTGAAGAAAAACTTGATCCCTGTAGGACAGCTTGACGACAACAAATCTGAAGAATAAATCTTCGGATCTGTAAGAAGTTGCAAGATAAAAATTATTCTACCAAAATATTAGAGCTAAGATCTTAATATTCAAAGAAGAGAAAAAAAAACCTACAGATCTGAAAAATAAACCTTCAGATCTGTGAAGTGTCTTCATTCGCCTATACAGGAAAAAATAATAAGGATATTTCCATATATGAAAAAAAAGGGGAAGCCGATAGGAAAGCATAAGAAAATTACTGAAAGACAAAAAAGCTAAAAATCATCCTATAAAATAAAATAAAAAATTTCAACTCAGCAACAAGAAAAAAAATAATACAAACACAGATCTGAAGAATCAACCTTCGGATTTGTAAAAAGTTGCAAGAAAAAAAAAATACAGATCTGAAGAATAAACCTTCGGATCTATAAGAAGTTGCAAGAAAAAAATATTGTACCAAAATATTAGAGCCAAGATCTTAATATTCAAAAAGGAGGAGGACAAGCAGAAGAAAATCCTCCAGATCTGAAAAAGAAACCTTCAGATCTATGAGACAGAATCACAAAAAAAAAAAAAGTCCACCTATTTCTTCATCTACATCCAAACACACCATAGAAGGAAGAACAAAAAAATGAAACAATATAAAGCGAAAGCAAAAAAGAAATTTGCAGATCAACCAAAAAGTAAAAAAAAAAAAAATTAAAACCACTCAGTTTTGGAGATCAGAGATGCGCTATTCGCACAGAGAGGGAGAGAGAGCAGAGCGAGAGGGAGAGATGAAGAGAGAACGTATTTAGTGGGAATAAAGGTGTGAGTGGGACTTGTAAATATATATATTTTATTGGGCATGCATCTATATATTCGTAAATTATAAATTTCCGGGCAAACGTGCCTTGCATGCATCTATATATTTTATATTCGTAAATTAGAGTTATAAGGCGTTTGTTTTGATAACAGGTGCGTGTGTTTTTGTTATATATATAAATATATATATATCTATACACACACTAGGTGAAAACAACGTGTAATGCACATTTGCTTAGTTTATATTTAATTTTTGTTTGTTAAGAACTAATTTTTTTATTAATAAGGACGTAATATTTTTGGTTAACTAAATATCGATGTAATGTTTAGTAATTTATAAATAATTACACGTTGTGATATATTATAAAAGAAAAGTATTAATAGAAGCTATAACATGGTCCTACAAATAAACATCGCAAGCCAAATATATCATTGCATACCAAAATATCTATCCCTACAGCATCAAAAGTGGTCTTATTTTATAGTTGAATAAATAAATTATTTGATTATGATTAATAATCAACCCAATTGTTTGTTTAATTAAGGAATCATTAAGGATTAGTGAAAATTATGGAAAAAAAAAAATGTACTAACCTGTTTTGAATAAAACGACGTCGGGGAGGTAGTGGAGATAACTGACATGGGGGACTCCAATTCGGACCCGAAAACTTCATTAGACAAAAAAGATGAGCTCGACAGATACGACATGAACTCCATAATCAAGTCGACCTGGACCGCCTGCACATCCCAGATATATAACCACCTTGCACAAATTACTCTATAATAATTCATTTTTTATTTAAAATAATTAATTACTGTTAGTTATTTTAAAGCTATGATCGAACATAATTTGGTTGAAGAAGTCATGCAAATAAATATTATAAGTAACAAGTACTATAATATTTCATAATCAGTTCATGTGTACGTACATGATTAAAAGATTAATATTGTTTTCTTAAATCAATTAGTTATTTTCAAACATATATATAATTACCAAAATATATAAATTAAATACATTTGTCTTAATCTTTTCTTTTGTGTTATATGTAAAGCTAGCTAGTGGCCTTTATATATGGAGATGATCTAGATTATTACCAACTGATCAGAATCAATTTTTTTTTTAATGTTTTCGTCTGAGTTTGTAGCATCACACTATAAATAGGAATTTCAGTGTTGAAGGAAAATAAAGAAACATCATTATGAGACACAAACAAACTTGCCAACAACTACCAGTTCCAGGATTGCCAAGGAATGTCATATGTGGGGTTCTTCTGATGCCAACTTTCAGCCCAAGGGCTCTACGCCTCTCATCCAAAAGCATCCCCCTTGCCCATTTCATTAGTTGTCCCTTAAGCTCATGCAAACCTACTACATTTGATATTTCATTTTCAAGCTCATCCATCTTAGCTTTAGTTTCACTGCATGCTTCGATTGCTCTTCTCTTCCACTGCTCTTCAAGATGCCAATTCAATAGTTCCCGCAACTTTTCACTCTCTGGGCCTAGTGAGAGATGATTTAGAGGAGTCATGCCCTCCTGCAATTCAAATGTTACACCAACTACGATTATTTACAAAGGGAGAATCTTTACTAAGCCAAAATCATGGCAAGCAATTGCAATCCACCATACATTATTCTTAGCACTACAATCAGCATTGTACTCGAGCAATGTATTGACAGCCAAGCAATCTTCAGCTCGAAGTGAGTACCAAATAGCAAGATGTAATGGTGTCATTCCATTCTGCATTAATAAGACAGCACAATATAGAGTTTACCATCAGAAATCCAAATCCCACTTTTCATTTGAACTCTTCCAAAAATGGATCATAAGGTAATAAGAAAAAGCACATTTGCTTTGGCTTCAACAATAGCACCATGACCAAGAAGCAACTGTGCAGCATCATTGCACCCATTCTTTGCTGCCATGTGCAAAGGAGTTTCTCCATACTGTAAAGCACATCAATTTGACACTCAGGAATCAATAAAAAGATCAATAAGTTGTGAGCATAGGCTTAATAAATCCCAAGCATCATTGTAATGTATGCACTTTTTCCAAAAAACCCAATTACATTAATACTTACCATGTTCTTGGCTTCCAACTCAACCTTATCTGTCCCTTGCTGATCAAGAAGAAATTTGACTATCTCGGCCCTGTTATAACTAGCAGAAACATGAAGTGGCGTTTATGCCATCTGAAATCAAGCAAACAAAAGGAATGCATTAACTAGAAGAATAAACAACTTCATATAAGATGCAGGTTCTGGAGTGCATCAACGAACACAATGAAAAGCAAACCTGATTTCTTCAACTCTTTAAAATAGAAGCAGATATACATAAGCAAAAGAAAAACCCAATAACAAAAATAAACGCTAAGCATTTTAATCTTTTTTACTAATAGCATTACTGCCTACAATACATTGTTTCCACTCCAACATTTCCTGAAGTTACTACTCATTTGTGGGTCGTCGTGCGTGACCGAGTTCCTCCACGGCAGAGTCCCTCCGTTGGCGATCCCTTAAGGATATACCTTGCAAGCCAGCTGCCAGTTCATGCATGTATCATAAACTTCAACATGCATGTATCATACTTGAGTTCTCCAAGAAATAAAAAGGGATCAATAGGCTATTCTCTTAATCATCATTATAAATAGATGGTCATCATGATCTCTAATAGGATTGCTTAAAAAAAAATGATATCCAAAATCAGAGGGTAAAATCCAAGAAGGCTTCCCCAGTCCCAAGCTAAAAATAGCAATAAAAAAGTAAAAAGTAAACAGAAACAAAAGTTCAGAAAACAACTTCTCTATTCTAGAAGCCCAATATCCACGAGAACCAAAATACGTACAAACCCATCAAAAGCTTGCATATTTGAAAGCATAAACATCAAGAAAATGAACGACAAACAAAAAGTAAACAAAACCCATACAAATTAAATGCAAAAAACCTCAACTTTCTGATTAAAAGCCATCCTCTCTTCATTACAAAATAATTTTTTTAAACCGTACCAAGTAGCAAAAAAATATAAATAAATAAATACATAGAATATTTAAAAGGAAAAACACTTTAAAATTCTCCAACCAAACATGGCTTTAGATTTGCCAAACAAAGTAATTAATAACATAAGCAGAGGTAATAGGTTCCCTTGGATTTGGGAGTAGGCATCCCATATTTATTTTCTGCTTCGTTCGGCACTTGAAAATTCAAAAATCCTATAAAAAGTTCTATAAATTCTTTACTGTCACCACCTCTCAGAAATTTAGTAACGTGGGTACGATTGGAGGAAAATGACGAAAATAAAGAACCTAAGACATACAGAAATACTAAACAGAGAGAGCCGAGAGAGAGAGAGGACCTTGAAACAAAGCGGTGGAACGGAGAACCAGTGGGGGGTTGCGTCTGGCGGCGATGCTGCTGTGGGTGGCTAAGTTGGTGAACCAGTGTCAGTGGACTTTGGTGAACCAGTGTCCCTCCCTCCCGAGTTCTCTCTACGGGGCTTAACTGGGACTTTAACGGAAAATAATTAAAATTATTGTACCTCCATTAAAACAAGAAATTTCCCTTTGATCCGTTCGATAGGCTCTTTATATATATAAAGATATATATAATGATCTTTATTTCATTTCACGTATCCATCTTTATCTTATATTAGTTCTTAACCAAAAAAAAAATTTAAATATAAACTAAGCAAACATGTATTGTACGTTGCTTTCACTTAGATAAATTTCATCCAAAATAAAAACTTTTCATCTCATTATCCAAACTTATCTATGTCCGTCCAAAAAGACTTATGATGAAACCAGACGAAATAAATTTAGATAAAAATTTAAAATAAAATAAAATATTATTAAAATATATTTTTTTAATATTATATTTATTTTAAATTAAAAAAATTTAATTATTTTATTTTATTTTATATAAGAATTTAAAAAATTATAATAATTAAATAAGATAAAATTATAATAAACAACACAAGCGGTAAAAAGGTTAAAAACAGCCCTACAAAAAATCATTACTGCTATGGATAGTCGAGAGATGCAAGCTAGAGGGAGTCACCGCCACGTAAGCCTGCCACATAAAAAGAAAAAAAAAAGATAGAGACAGAGATGAAAATATAGTAGTGCAACGGGAAATAAAAATGAGAAACAGAGATGAAAATGGTGAACGAGCTCTTCAAACTGGAAGGGGTGATCTTCGTGGGTGAGACTCTTCGTCTTCAAGAGAGCATTTTGGTCTTCGTGGCTCTCGTCTGCATGGGCTTTGGTTTCGTGGGTGGTCTTCGTCTTCGTGTGGGTATGGTCTTTGCCTTCGTGGGTAGATGAGTTGCTGCGAGTAGAGCTCTTCGTAGATCTGTGGGTAAGAGCTTCGTGTGGATCGTCTTCGTGGGAGTTTCATCAGATATTGGTAGCTTCATCACATTTTCATCTTTGATTAAGATTTTTGCTGTTCTTTGTAGTTACTGAACTTGAAGTAGGCTAAATGTAAGATTTTTGTTGTTCTTTGCTTGTAAGGAAAATATCTCAAAAATGGGGCTAAGGATTTTCTTCATTGCATGTAAAATAAACCTGACATTACAACAACCACAAATTGAGTAAGCCCACCGAAGCCAACTCTTACACTAAGAAGTCTAACAGAGACACTTTTAAACAATACCTAACCCGGTAAATCTTAATTATACTTCTCAATGATAATTCATTCTTGCAGAAGATACCAACATTTTGTAGAATAAATTGGTAAATAAATGAACATGTTTATCCGAGATTGTAATCCATCGTTATAATCCTAATAACACATACAATTCATTGCACATACATGTATATATGTATGTATAATACCAAAATATCCACTAAATCTCCACTAATTTAACTCCAAATACATCCCAATTCAACATATATAACGTAGGTCCAAAATCCCTTCCAATCAGAAAGCCTAATTTCAAAATGAGGACCTTCGGCCCTATCAATTACAACAAATAATCTGAAACTTTGAGCCCGTCTTCAACCCATTTTAACAAAAAAAAATGAAGTAAATTCGTAGGCCGAAGCATTTAAACCAAGAAACCAAGGAAAACTAAAGAGCTTTACCCTAATTCCCAATGGATGCCAAGCCTTCGATTTTCCAGTAAGGAGTGTGAAACGAAGTTTTTGCTAGCTGCTAGCTACTAGCTGTATGTGAGGTTTGGCCAACCGAGTGAGAGAAAGAATTGAAAGATCAAGTTGCCCTCAAAACGAACGGTAGTGTGGATGAGTGGGGACGTTTCTACCTTTGCTTGACGGAGGAAGAGCAAAGAAAGGTGATACGGAATAGTGACGCTCTGTGGCGGCGAGGAGAAGGGTGATTTTCCGATCAGGGAGTAGACGGGAAGAGAGTGAGATCGGGCAAAGAAGCGAAGCTGAGAGAGAGAGAGAGAGAGAGAGAGAGAGAGAGAGAGAGAAGAAATAAAGAAGATGCTTTAGTCTAGATCTCTCACTAATTTTCAATGCCTCAATTTACGAAATGGTGCATTTTATTTTTAATTCCACATCAGCAGCCGTTTGCAAGCCGCTTGCACTCAGCATTTTTTACGAAAAATTAACCCAAAAGAAAGCAAGAAGGCAGAGATTTCCACGACCTAGGACCCACCTCGGTTCATGTGACCCACCATTTTCTTCAAGGGAGCGCCTAGGAGTCGGATTGGGTGAAAAATAGAATTTTACACCACTGTATCCTCTCCCAATTCCCGTGTTTCTCCTCTCCCCTCTGTATCCTCTTTCAACCCCTTCTCACTAGGGGTGTAAATGGATCGATAGGACCGAATGGACCGGACCAGACCGAATGTCCCCATGGTCGGTTTCGGTCCAATGAATAGGGACATTTCGGTCTTCGGTCTAGTCCCGGAGTGGGGATTTCCTGGACCGGACCGGACCCACCGAACCTAAATATTTTTATTTTTGGTTTTATAAATATATTATTTTATATAATAATTGTATAATAAATTATGTAATTTTCATCTAACCTATCTCTATTTACAATATAAATTATAATACATTCACATTCTCTAAGTTAGTAACAAAGTAACAATTAACATTATTAATATAATTATATAATTATAAATTGATAACTAAACTAAATCACTATAACTATAGTCTATAATTATAAAGAAATCACTATAAGTCTTTAAGACTATAAGTTTATAACTATATATAGTATTAAATTATTAATATCATTATGACTAATGACTATAAGTTTATAATTAGTACTAATATATAACTATACTAATAGTATAATATTAATACTATTATATAGTGTAATATATTATATAACTTTACTAAATCACTATATACTATATAACTAATCACTATATCATTATAATATATACATACACACTATAAGTCTATATGTAGTAGTAATAGTAACACTATAATAGTATAATATATAGTATTAATATATATTAATATATTATAAGAAGTTATAGAATTATAACATAATATATGTATAATAGTATAGTATTAATATCACTATAAATACCTAATAGGCTAATACAATGATTTAAAAAAAAAAACAACAGGTATGACCGAATGGACCGGACCGATAACTATCGAGATCAGACCGGACCTTATCCGATCAGAAAAAAAGAGTGTACCGAAAAATTCGGTCAATAGCCGGCCAGACCGACCATTTACACCCCTACTTCTCACTCACTCTCTCTCTCTCCTCATGGACTGATTTTCGACCCTGATTCTCGGCCCTCTCTCTCTCTCTCTCTTCTCTCTCTCTCCTCAACAAACACGTTCACGTTCTCTCCCTCCCTCCTTCCATTCGCTTCCCTCAACCTCATCACCCAAAATACAAAATATACTAAACACAATTGAATCAAACGTACTTTGATTCCATAGTTACTAACTTCTTGCTATTCAACTCAGAAAACAACTGATACATACCACTTAAAACATTGATTGAAGATATGCGAACTCAAGGAATTAATTGAATCGAACGCACTTTGGTTTCATAAATGCAAGTTTCTTATTTTTTATTTTGAAGAAAATTAAAGATTGAAGATACTAAGTTTTGGTACCTAAAATGATCTTTTTGCGCTGATATTTGAGGATTTGAAGCCAATGTCCACATTCAAGATTTTAGAAGGAAGAAATTATCAACCACTTTGGTTTGTTCACGTTCCTCAACAAACACGTTCATGTTCTAGAGTTTGGGTTTGGAAAGAAAGAACCAAGATTTTTACTGTTTTCTAATGCTTGGATTTGATGAACAGTAGATGAATGTTAATGTAATTAGAAAAAAAGAAAACATAAGATGTTTAACTCCTCAATTAAACAATCAAAGTTTTAATTGTTAAAAGATGAAATGGAAAGGAGAGAGAGACCGACAGGTTGTGCTTGAGGATAGAGAGAGAGAGAGAAGCCGACGGGCTGGCTTGAGAAGAGAGAGAGGCTGGCTTCGGCCTGTGAAGTTGAGGAGAAAGAGAGCTTGGCGATGGAGGAGAGAGGTTAAGCAACATGCTTCAGACATTTTTTTCTATATAATCCGCTATAGTTGCTTTGAAGATTTGGCTGGAGATGAGATGAGAGAGAGAGAGTGATAGGAAAAGGTAACTCTAGAGAAAAGAAGAAAACGAACTCAATGCAAAGAGGATTGCGAGGTATGAGATATAACAGAGGGTAATAATCTACAGTCCTATCCATGGTAAACAAAATGAAAACCTTACGCGTTCTTTTTCTATTGGAAGGTGTAAACTTCTAATTTACATCCTAACCGATTTGAAGCTTTTCTCTTTCTTCAATCTCTCTGCCACTCTACGGAAGCTAGATCCCATTAATGCAGATTGATTTTTGTGCTGGTTATTAAATTGCTCACTAATGGGCCGGTTTCAATTTTTTTTTTTTTATCTATTGATTTTGAAAACAGACTGAAACAAATCACATGCATTGATCGATCTCTTTGTGAGGATTGAAAATCGAAATAGGGTTTAATAGAGTGAAATAATATATAGAAAAATAAAATTAAGTTCCATAATTCAGAAATCAAAAACAAATTTAAACAACAAAAATATGTTTCACACAAGTCATATTATTAAATCAGGAATTTTGTGGAGCCATATATTGATCAATTAAGAAACAAATTCACTATAAAAAAAACCTATTTATTTGTTATCAGTTATTTTCTATAAAAATGAAAATATTCTTTATGTCATAAATAATTATTTTTTTCATAAATAATTTATCATAAATTTTAATTTAATTAAGAGAAAGAAAAAAAAATATGAAGAAGATAACTTGACATACGACATCTGGTTTTACACAAATTAATATCGCGGTGTATAGCAGCTGGCCTATGAGGAGAAGATACAGTAGGAGAAGATACATTACGTAAAATATACGTTATACACACATATAAATATATATTTATTTATTTATTGATAAATCAAGAGAATTACAAAATTGCCATCAGAATGGCTTAGGCGATATGATTTCCCTTACATGAGGGACCGCCACATCATTTGAGAATATCAAAACTCTTACCTTCAAATAAAATTATTTTCTCTATATAAACTTCGAACAGACCATATATAGATATATACTTAGCCACGCGAGAGATCGAGAAGAAATGTCGAACTTCCAGCAATTTTTGTGGCAACATGTGACCACTTCCTTCTTCCTGAATCCCTTTGTTTTAGCCATCTTGTCCGTCATCTTCATTCTTCTCATGTTCAAATGGTCCTCCACCCTTCCAAGCACAAAACATAACTCACCACCTTCACCACCTAAGCTCCCAATCATTGGAAACCTTCACCAACTCGGCTTGCATCCTCACCGTTCACTCAGATCCTTAGCTCAACGCCATGGCCCCCTCATGCTGCTTCACTTTGGCAGCGTCCCAACCCTTGTTGTTTCATCTGCCGATGCTGCCCGAGAGATCATGAAAACCCATGACCTCATCTTTGCAAACCGGCCCAAATCAAGCATGTTCGAGAAACTGCTATACAATTACAAAGATGTGTCAATGGCCCCCTACGGCGAATACTGGAGGCAGATGAAGAGCGTATGCGTGCTACATCTTTTGAGTAACAAAAGGGTTCAGTCCTTTCGCGGTGTTAGAGAGGAGGAAACCTCCCTGATGATTCAGAAGATCAAACAGTCATGTTATTCTTCAGGTACTGTGAATTTAAGCGAAGTGTTTGCAAAGCTTACAAATGATGTAGTGTGCAGGGTGAGTTTAGGAAGGAAATATAGTGGAGGGGAAGAAGGTGGGAGCAAATTTAAGGAGCTTTTAGGGGATTTTGTGGAGCTGCTGGGTATTGTCTGTGTTGGGGACTATATTCCATGGCTTGCTTGGGTGGGCCGTGTAAATGGCTTGGATGCTAGAGCAGAGAAGGTGGCTACACGGTTGGATAATTTTCTAGAAGGAGTACTTGAAGAGCACACAAATTTTCAGAAGAAAGCGAGGAGTGATGGCCATGTGAGTCCAGAAAATGAAGATCAGAAAGACTTTGTTGATGTTCTTCTTTGGATTCAGAAGGAAAACGTGGTCGGTTTTCCTGTCGAAAGAGTTGGCATCAAGGCTGTAATTCTGGTAAGCAAACTCGTACGTGTGCGTGCGCGCGAGACCGGCCAAGTCATGGATCGAATTGTCTATCGATCGGTGTAATTTTGTTCTCAGTTTTGGCTTTCTCGAGTTTACCGTACGAAGTATGATTACATCATATGTTTGAACCGACGAGATAATTTTTTCCTTTCTGACCAGAATAGGAGCTAGCAAAAGACTATATACATTTGGTTTTGTAAGTTTCTACTACTAAGAAAAATGAGACGAACACTTCTAAATCTTTTAGCATTGTGTTACTATTGACACAAAATTAAGGTGTCGGGCAAGAGCTTTATTTATTTTTGAATGGTAAAAGCCTAACAGGTGGGACGTTAATATTACAGAGTCTTAACCAAAACGGTCCGCTCACTTCAGGAGGGTTTTGCATGTAATGCTTTTTGTTTTTGGGTCACATACATATAATTGACAGCTTTCTTCAACATTTACAATCTTTTATTACAGGATGTATTCGCCGCTGGAACCGACACTGTGTATACAGTTTTAGAGTGGGCAATGACAGAGCTGTTAAGGCACCCAAACGCCATGAAGAAGGTGCAGAATGAGGTGAGAGGGATCAGTACCGGCAACGAAAGAGAAGTAACAGAGGATGATTTGGATAAAATGCATTACTTAAAGGCAGTAATCAAAGAGACATTTCGGTTGCATCCACCTATTCCACTGCTAGTTCCTCGGGAATCGACTCAAAGTGTCAAATTACAGGGCTATGACATTGCAGCAGGAACACAAGTAATAGTCAATGCATGGGCAATTGGAAGAGACCCAACATCATGGGATGAACCAGAGGAGTTTCAACCAGAGAGGTTCTTGACAACCTCAATAGATGTGAAAGGACATGACTTTGAGTTAATCCCATTTGGTGCTGGAAGGAGGAGTTGCCCAGGCATTCCTTTTGCCCTCACTATTATCGAGCTCGTTTTGGCAAATCTGGTGCAAAAGTTTGATTGGGCGTTGCCTAATGAAGCAAGTGGACAGGATTTGGACATGTCTGAATCTATTGGTCTAACAATTCATAGAAAGTTTCCTCTTACAGTCGTTGCAACGCCATATTTTGATTAGTATATAATATGCATTAGCAAAAGAATATGTTACACAGGAGATCTGGATAACGTGAAGCTGGTAGTAGGAGTCTAGAGAGATCAGTTCTGTATCAAACCATAGAATTTATCTTATCAATTAGTGTTCTTATCTCTATGAGGTTCTTATGTTTATCACTTCATCTCTATCGTCATTGTAAGTGTAAGCTTTTGGAAGGAATTTCTAATTGTATTGATTCTCTTGTATCGTGCACTATACAAAAGGAAAATAACCTATATATAATACAAAGCCAGTAGGTGACAAATAAACTTCCTATAGCTGGCATCAAAGAATAAAACAAAAGGCAAAGCATTATGTACAATCTGCACAATAGCAACGGAATGTCCTCATCCCTTAGCCTACAGGGTATTCACGCTGCTGCTGAATACTTTTCGAGCAAGGGCAGGCCGGGAAATAATAGGTAACAACAAAACGTAGTTCACTTCTTTTTATATATATATTTTCTCATTAATCTCCAGATGATTAATTTATGGAGGAATAACACGAAGGGAGTGTAGATTGTAATCGCTAAAGTGTTCTTTCTTCTTTCTTTTCCATCTTTTTAGTGGACATGTATGGCTGACAACATTCTCGTTTCAATGCTATATGTAAAAAACGGTAAGAAAAAAAACAAAAACAAGTGAATACAATGCTGACAAAGAGTATTGGGATCCATACAAAGAAGAAGCCCAACCCACCATGCCCAGGACCAATCACTGTCCTAAAAAATGATCATTTGCTAGCATTAATGCAGAGCCACCAAAATTGAAATTACTCAAGTATCTCCAAATTGTATTACCACGTTCTACCAATTCAATTAAGAAATTAGTTAGTGATGAGTAATAAAATAATTTGATAATTAATCAAATATATAAAATAAATAAAATGTGTTACATCAAATTTTGTTACGAAGGAAAACTCTTTAAAGAACTCTTTAAAGGTAAAACTTGAAGTGGCAGCCAAATTTAGAAAAGTCAATTTCATTATTTGAAAATCAATAACAAGTAATTCTCAATTACAAAACTTTTGTTAATTGACTCTCTTACTTGACCCAAAAAACAACCCATTTACCTCTATCGCGCGTCTGTTGACTCCTGGTTCTAAGCCTTCTCAACAGATATAGATTTCTTTAACTAAATAATTCCTGACTTTTTGAATTTCAGTTGTACACACTTTTGACTTATCCAAAACATTATCTAATAACTTATTGATATAAATCAAATGTTTATAAATAAAGATAAAATACTTTACATTCATCCAACTAACTTAACAATCTATATTCATCTAGTCACTTAGTTCTAGTAAAAAACTTGCATTTACAAAAACTTAAAAAGAAAAGAGATAAAAGATTTTTAATGGGTATTCGGTAACAAGACAAAAATAATGGTTCCGATAATATTTGTCATACAGGACTCCCCAGTACCCACAGGCAGGCCGGCATATTTTTAGTCCTAAGGCCGTTGCTTAAGGTCGACCTTACGTAAGGTCTCAAAAATAAAAAATGAGCTGTTTTTTTTTTTTTTTTTTTTTTTTTTTAAATTTAAAAATAAATAAATAAATACTATTTTATTAAATAAAATTTTAAATAATTTTAATAGTTTTCAATATTTGCAAGGTTTCAAAATATTAAATTTAATATGTAATTCAATGATTTTTTCTTTATAAGTAATACAATGAATTATTTATATTTTAAATAATTTTTTAAAAATCTTACTAAATTGAGGTACAAAATTTACATTGAGATCTTATTTTAAGTTGTTCTATATATAAATTCACAAAAGCAATATTTAAAGATTTTAAATAAAATCTAAATTTATTAAAGATTTTAAAAATATTTCATATAATAATTTATATTTTATTGTATTATAATCCTGACTTAAATTTCTCCATAGTATCAACTTGTATTGAGCCGCCCTACCCACAGGATAATATCAGTGACTTCAGCACTGGAATATTCTTTGAGACCAAGTGCATGCGAGCCTCAAAGTCAATAATATTGTTTGTCGCGAAAGAAAATGGGCGTGGAAATTTTGGTTGGGTTGTATTTTTCCAAAACAGAGCCTTCAGATTAATTATTACAAGAGACAAGAGTTACAGCAACTTCTTGTCGTGTTCTACGCACACATACAAACCAACAAATTAGTACAAGAGTAGTGAATTGTATGTCTCTGTACTCTCGGCAATATTTGTTGTCCATATCTTTGACATTTTGGTTTGTAATATTCTTGGTTGAACGGTTTGCAACGTGGCCGTCTTTAGATGAAGCTGATGAAATTGGTCGTTCGTTTGAATTAGATTGTAACCTTAACGTTTAGGTCCGACGATGGATAAGATTTAATTGGTACCAGAGCAAATTAGGCAGTAAAAGAACAAGAATTTACTAAATAAGGAAAAAAAAGCAACAGCTGCAAATCTATCCATAAATGAGCATGCGTACATCTTGAGAATAACACTTGGTACTACACTTGTCTTTGTTGAGATCAACTCCAATGGCTTTTCTCCAATGGTTAATGGAAAGCTTCCAACCTTTGTCGTTGTTCGTTGCATGCATTATTTTCCTTGTGTCCCTGAAGTTTTTCTTGAAGAAGTCAGCAGGGAAAAGAGACTCCAATCTCCCACCAAGCCCTCCAAAGCTGCCCATCATTGGTAACCTTCACCAGCTCGGCAGCATGCCTCATCTCTCTCTCAAGTGTTTGGCGGAGAAGTTCGGACCAATTATACATTCACAACTGGGTCAAATCCCAACAGTGGTGATTTCATCGGCTAAACTAGCAAAGGAAACAATGAAAACCCATGATCTTGCGCTATCTAGCCGTCCACAATTCTTTTCAGCAAAGCATATCTTGTATGGTTGCACCGATATTGCCTTCTCCCCCTATGGTGATTATTGGAGGCATGTTCGAAAAATATGCATTCTTGAACTTTTAAGTGCTAAAAGAGTTCAATCATATAGACTCGTTAGGGAAGAAGAAGTAGCTCGTTTGGTTCATCGAGTTGCAGATTCCTATCCTTCCACCACCAATCCAACCAAGATGCTTAGACTCTACGCAAATGATGTCCTTTGCCGGGTTGTATTTGGAAGAGATTTCTCGGGTGGAGGAGAATACGATCGCCATGGCTTAGGAGTTTCAATTATTGCTCGGAGGATTTAGCCTAGCAGATTTCTTCCCTTCCATGGAATTCGTAAATAGTCTAACGAGCAGGAAATCTAGACTTCAAAAGACTTTTCGAAGCTTTGATAAACTTTTTGATCAGTTGTTGAGTGAGCATCTAAATCCCGAGAGAGAAACAGAGGAGCACAAGGACCTTGTGGATGTCTTACTCGATATACAAAAGAATGGATCTGGCGATCTGCCAATCACTATGGATAATATCAAAGCTATCATCTTGGTAAGTCCCCACTCTTGAATATATGCAATACTGTGTTTTTTTTTTTTTTTTCACCGTCATACAATATTATGCATGTTATATGCGATATTTAGCTCTTTTTTTTTTTTTTTTTTAATGAGAATCTGAGTACTATATTAATAACCTCATTTGTGACGGAGAAAACCATCATACATCACTCGAAGGACAACCACAAAAAGACTACATGAAGCTGCCAAAGCTATACAAAAACCTATCAACCCCGTTCCAGAGAAGTATGTACCCAGACATATCTATACAAAAAACCTGTTCATCTACTTCTAAAGTAGGCAGTGTTCAGCATGTCTAATCTCACTAACCCTCTGGTTAACAAAGGCAGCTGAGACCACTTTAAGTAAATAATGGATTCCCCTGAAGCTCCCCTTCTTGCCAACGAATCTGCCACTAGGTTTCCTTCTCTATAGTAATGAGCTATAGTAAAGAGCTATAGTAAAATCAATCTCTCGAGCTATCACCTGTATTTGATCCCAGTATTCCCAAAGATGCCATGCCGTGCAATTATTTGATGAAAACCAGTTTACTACCACGGATGAATCACATTCTATGTCTATAGCAGTGTAGCCGAATTGCTTGCACAGTTTGACACCTTCTAAAACACCTTTTAACTCCGCTTCTGTACTAGAGCAGATCCCAAGACATTTTGAGAACCCGAATAACATATGACCACTATCATCCCGTAAGACACCCCCACAACCAGCGGGACCAGGGTTGCCAAGACTGCTTCCGTCCAAGTTTAGCTTTAAACGGCCTGTGTTAATAGAACTAACTTCCGAGAGAAAAGATATTCTATTATTGTGTATCTCAAAATGTAATTACATGAGCTTTATATAGAAAGCTGTTAAGCTTCACTTAAACCCTCTTTAGTGAAATACAATAATAGTAAGTTAACTACTTACCTATGTACAAGTGTAAAGATAGAAAGAAAGACTATGTAAAACTTATTACTCCCCCTCAAGATGGACTATATATATTTACTAGTCCCATCTTGCCAATGAGATAATTAAATTGATACAATCCGAGAGCTTTGGTCAAGATGTCTGCTATTTGGTTGTTGGACTTGACATGAAACAACTTGATAATCCCTTCTTGTAGCTTCTCCCTCACAAGGTGACAGTCCAATTCAATATGCTTGGTGCGTTCATGATAAACTGGATTAGATGAGATGTGAATTGCAGCTTGACTATCACAATACATTAAAGCAGCTTGAGGATGTTTGATACCAAAGTCAATCAACAAATTCTTTAACCAAATCACTTCACATACAGCTGCTGCCATTGGCCTATATTCTGACTCTGCTGAAGATCTGGAAATGGTGTGTTGCTTCTTTGATTTCCAGCTGACCAGATTATCACCTAAGAACACTGTATAGCCAGTAACAGACCTCCTAGTGTCAGGGCATGCTGCCCAATCTGAGTCTGTATAGATCTTTAATTGAAGATCAGTTGAAGAAGCAAAAAAAAATAGACCCAAACCAATTGTGCTTTTGATATATTGAACTATTCTGTGAGCTGCTGTCATATGTGGTTTTCGAGGCTTATGCATAAACTGACTTAGCCTTTGGACAGAAAAAGTAATGTTAGGCCTTGTAATAGTCAAATAGATCAATCTACCAATTAATCTTCTGTATTGAGAAGGATCTTCCAACTCATCACCATCACTAGAATTAAGAACCAGATTTTGTTCCATTGGAGAATTGGCTGGTTTACAACCAAGCAGCCCACAATCTTCTATAATTTCTAAGGAATATTTCCTTTGGCAAAGATGAATTCCTTTAGAAGATCTAGCAGCCTCTAGACCCAAAAAATATTTCAAAGAGCCTAAGTCTTTCAACTTAAAATGATCATTCAGATATGCTTTTAAAGAATCCATAGACACAACATCATTGCTGTCTATTAAGATGTCATCAACATAAACTAGAAGCATGATGACTGAGCTACCTTCAACCTTGGAGAAAAGAGAGTAATCTGATTTTGATTGTATAAAACCAGTGGCTATCAAAGTGGAAGAAAACTTGGCAAACCACTGTCTTGAAGCTTGTTTTAAGCCATATAATGACTTGTTAAGCTTACAAACCAGATTAGACTCCCCCTTGCTGTCAAAACCAGGTGGTAAAGACATGTAAACCTCCTCATGGAGGTCACCATTCAAGAAAGCATTATTCACATCCATTTAAATAATGTTCCAATTTTTGACAGCAGCAATGGACAGAAAAAGCCTGACTGTGGTAAGCTTAGCTACTGGACTGAAGGTCTCATGGTAGTCAAAACCCTTCAATTGAGTATATCCCTTAGCTACCAGTCGAGCCTTACATCGCTCAACACTGCCATCTGAGTTAAATTTCAGTTTATACACTCATTTACAACCAACAGGGTGTTTTCCAGCAGGTAAAGGAACTAAATTCCAGGTATGGTTTTCCTCTAAGGCTGATATTTCAGTTTGCATGGCAGTTCTCCACTCAGGGTATGAAATAGCTTGAGAAAAAGTCTTAGGTTCAAAGAGAGTGGAAGTGGCAAGAACAAAATGCTTATGAGCAGAAGATAAGTTGTCATAAGTAAGAAACTTACTGAGGGGATGAGAAGTAATCTGAGGAGAAGACCCAGCAGCTTGTTGATGGGAGGGATGAAGAGATTGCAAAGCAGCCTGTTGACAATGATAAGACTGAAGATATGAAGGAGGATGTCTATCTCTAGTGGATCTTCGAGGAGGATCAAACTGAGTAGGTTGTGAAGGGACTGAAATAACAGATTCAGGATCTGAAGTAGGAATGAATTCAGAAATAGAAGGTGGAATGTGAAGGTCAGAGTTTGGAGCAGAAAGTGGAAGAGGACAATTAGAAGAGATGTTCTGAGGTTGAGGCAGGTATGGTGTTGAGGAAGAGATTTCAAAAGGAAACACATCTTCATGAAATGCCACATCTCTAGAAATGTAGCAAGTCTGAGATTCTAGGTTTAACAATTTATAACCTTTAACACCAAAAGGATAACCTAGAAAAACAGATTTTATAGCTCTTGGAGAAAACTTGGATCGATTGTGAGAAAGTGTGGAGCCAAAGCATAAGCATCCAAACACTTTAAGATGTGAATAAGAAGGAATTTTATTATATAAAAGTTCAAAAAGACTTTTATTTGAAAGAATGGGACTTGGTAGTCTATTAATGAGATAGACAGCTGTAAGCACACTGTCTCCCCAATAATAGATTGGAATTTTGGCATGAAAAAGAAGTGACCTTGCCACATTGAGTATATGTTGATGTTTATGCTCCACAACAGAATTTTGTTGTGGAGTGGCAACACAACTCAATTGATGGAGGACACCTTTAGAAGCAAAGAATGACTTGAGAGCAAATTCAGGTCCATTGTCAGACCTGAGGACTTTGATTCTAGCAAAAAATTGAGTTTCTATATGCACAAAGAAAGACTATAAAAGGAAACCAGTCTCAGACTTAGATTTCATTAGGTAGATCCAAGTAGCTCTAGAAAAATCATCTACTATAGAAAGAAAGTACCTAAATCCATCCTTTGTGGGAATTGACATTGGTCCCCATATATCACAATGTACTAAGTCAAAAGAGGCAGCACATTTATTATTGCTAATTGGAAAAGGTAAACGTTTTTGTTTAGCAATAGGACAAGTGATACATGAGTCAAACTTAGAAGACAAATGAGGAATGTGTTTATTCAAAAGCTGTAATCTAGAAAAACATGGATGCCTTAATCTAAAATGCCACAAGGCTACATTAGATTGGACAGAAACACAAGTAGAAAAAGAAGAACCACTGTGTAAATCAGGAAAAGAAGTGCTCAACTTGTACAGGCCATTGTGCAATTCACCCATCCCAATCATCTTCCAAGTGGCTAGGTCCTGCAAGAAACATTTGTCAGCGTTAAGAATTAGGCAACAATTTAAAGATTGTGTGAGTTTGCTGACAGAAATGAGATTGAAAGAAAAAGTAGGAACACATAGAACATTGGTTAAAGTGAGGGTGGGACTCAGAGTAATGTTACCAATGTGTGTAACATTGGCATGAGTACCATTTGGCAGCTGAACTGAATTTGACACAGCAAGAGGTGGGCTAGTGTATAGACTTTGAGAATGGACCATGTGGTCTGAAGCTCCACTATCGATTATCCAAGAGGATGAACCAATAGAAGTTGCAGCAAGGCAAAAAGAAGTAAGATTACCTGAGAAATTAGGAACCAATGCCATATTGACTGAAGGAGTAACAGCAGAAGCTGGTTGGAGTAAAGCCAAGAGTTGTTGATATTGATCCATCGTGATAGGCAGGTTGTTGGAGGAATTATCAGCAACCATGGAGGATTGTTGAACTGAGTTAACAGAGACAGATCCAGCTTTGGACTTATCCCTAAACTTGTAGTTAGGAGGATAACCGTGCAGTTTAAAGCATTTGTCAACAATATGTCCAGCAAGACCACAATGGCTACAAAGAAGCCTGCTACGTGCATTTCCTTTAAAATTCTTAAAGGAATTCTCATATTTGGCAACAAAAGCAACAGGGTCAACAGAAACCAAAGAAGGATTTCGATGACTAATAAGTCGCTGCCTCTCTTCTTGTATAACAAGAGAAAATGCCTTGTTAATGGAAGGCAAAGGATCCATCATCAAAATCTGACTTCTCACATTATCAAAAACATCATTGAGCCCCATCAGAAATGTCATAACATAAGTCTGATGATGTTGTTGAGCAAAAATCTTTGAAGAATTACATGTGCAACCATGACAATGACAAACAGGTATGGGTTGATAATTCAGAATTTCATCCCAAAGTACCTTTAAATCAGTGAAATAAGTGCTAACATCATTCTGCTCTTGACGTAATGCAGAAATAGCAGATTGTAATTCAAAGATCCGAGGTCCATTACCTTGTGAAAAACGTTCCTTCAACTCGAGCCACATTGCATAAGAGGAATCAACATAGATTACACTCTGAGCAATTTTCGAAGTTAAGGAATTAAGAAGCCATGACAACACAATAGTGTCACATTTGCTCTAAGAAGGAAACAGAGCAACAGCCTTGTCTGGAACTGGAAGGGATCCATCGATGAATCCAAGTTTATTGCGCGCTTTCAAGGATAAAAACATTGATCGACACCAGGAATGGTAATTACTGTTGTTTAATTTCTCACTCACCAATAACACTCCAGGATGATCGGCATTGGTGAGGAAATAAGGACTTCGTGGATCAGATTCCACATTATCCATGGGAGGAACAGGTACACGATCAGGAACAGGTACACGATCAGTATCAGCCATGATCGAAAGAGAGAAGGTGAGCAAATGAGGAAAGGTGATCGAAAAAAAAAAATGATCGAAAGAGGAAAGTTAGAATGGAACCCTAATTTCTTCTGATACCATATTAATAGAACTAACTTCCGAGAGAAAAGATATTCTATTATTGTGAATCTCAAAATGTAATTACATGAGCTTTATATAGAAAGCTGTTAAGCTGCACTTAAACCCTCTTTAGTGAAATACAATAATAGTAAGTTAACTACTTACCTATGTACACGTGTAAAGATAGAAAGAAAGAATATGTAAAACTTATTAGCCTGGCTTTGGCTTCTTCCATCTGATCACTTTCACCTTTTTTTTCTTTTTTGACATGGTTCTAATCCCTATGTTTTTCATCAGGTCTGCTTCCCAGTTGAATAGGTTATGGACTTTATTAATTCTTGTGGCAATAGAACCCACCCAGAATTTAATAGAGCCCCATACCTCCACTGCATTTTCATTTCTCCCCTCCATCTTAACTTTTAGAATAGAGATCAATATTTCTCATATATTACTGTCACGGCAGGACATGTTTACCGCAGGATCTGATACAGCGTCTATCACCCTTGAATGGGGAATGACAGAGCTCATCTTGAACCCCAAAGTCATGGAAATAGCACAAGCAGAAGTACGAAACATCGTCGGAGATCATAGAAGCGTTGTTTTAGAGAGTGATCTGCCTCACCTGCACTACATTAAAGCTGCCATCAAAGAGATCTTACGATTTCATCCTCCTGCTCCAGTTTTAGTACCTAGAGAATCCACGGAAGATGTGAATATCGAAGGGTACGATATTCCAGCCAAAACACGTTTTTTTTTCAATGCCTGGGCAGTTGGGAGAGATTCAGAATCTTGGGGAAACCCAGATACGTTTCAGCCTGAGATATTTATGGGTAGCAATGTCGATTTCAAGGGGCAGCATTTCGAGCTAATACCTTTTGGTGCTGGTAGAAGAATATGCCCAGGAATCACATTTGGAACAGCAGTTATTGAGCTCGCTTTAGCTCAACTTCTCCACAGTTTTGATTGGTATCTTCCTCTTGGAACCACAGCTGAAAATTTTGATATGAAAGAGGTTTTCGGGCTTACGACGCACAGGATATGTGATCTAACTCTCATTGCAAGACCACGCTTTCCCGTTGGCCAAAACAAGCCATAAGATCTCCTCCACCGCAAGGAATGGCATCAGTCATGACAATTTGTCTCTTTCCCATATGTGCAGTTGCAATTCTGTATATTTTCTATAATATAAATAGTGTGAATAAATATTTTACCTCAGTTGGTGTGTTCATGGTATCAAGAGCTAAGCCACTCGACTAGCGTCGGCCATCTGTTACGGGCACAAGGAGATGGCGACATGAGAGAGGCAAAAGCAAAGGGTAGTATGCGATGGAGGTTGAGGTAGACAAAGGAAAAGGAAACCTAACGGGTTAAAGGGCTGAAGCAGTATCGTGGGCCGTGTGGAAAAGGAGTATCGTGGGCTGAGAGACTTGGGCTAGAAGTTGAAGGCTTTAGCAGAATAATTGGGCCATCTAGTTATTACTTGTTTTACATTTCAGTTGAGTCAAGTAGTCCGTCTGTCTTTTATAATTGGGGGATCATTTATAGTGGGTGACACCACTAGATAGATTAGTATTGTCTTAAGTTTGTTACGGGAACCCTTATAAGGGAACCATATTCTGTACATCCTTCATTACGTCTGTTATCAAGAATCTTATGAGTTTTCTCTCTTCGTCTCTAATTCTTTTGGAAGTCCTCCCCTCAAAGTGAGGTTTATCCCTTTCCAGTATTAATTTGTTACAAAGTGGCATCCAGAGACTTGGGTCCTCTACTGCTTTGATGGCTGAAGGTGCTAGAGTTAATCATTACAAGAAGGATTGAACTATTTAAAAAATCCAATGAATCCCAGTTTCGCATCACAGAGACAGAGATGATGGCATTGAAACACCAAACAGAGGTTGTAGCTCAACAGGTGGCTGCTCCTAGCTTGGAGCTGCAAAAACAGAATAATCGTCAACATATAGATGGTTCTTCCTCAGTGGGGAGGGTCGACCTTGGGCTTACCAGATCGGTACGGGGTGATGAGGGTCACATGGCCTACAGTTTCTATCGCTTGTCTAGGTGGTTCACACTTGTTCCATCGTGGGCTTTTGAGGCTGAGCCACTGGGCGACAACGGAGGAGTTTGCTCTGTTTTTTGGTGTGAAAACAAAGAGTTTTTGTGTGATTGTAAGTGGTTTGCTGACCGTGCGTGGGGAGTTGAGGTGGCTGTTGGGGGCTGTGGTCCAAGTGTCTCGGTGATAGTGTTGGTGTGTGGGTTGATAGTGGTTGAACGTGGAGGCTTGCGGGTTGTGTGGATTCTCGTGGGGTGCGGTGGTGGCGTGAGGTGCAATGTCTCATGGTTGTGCACCTTGGGTGGTTGAGACGTGGAGTGGTTCGAGGATGATGAACCCTTCACGGTGGTGCTGCTCAAGCTTGCGTGAGCAAGGGCTTGCAGACTAGTGATCACGGTGGCAGCTCTTGGCAGTGGAGGCTAATCACGGTGGGTCATCTCAATGCATTTGGTGGCTAGCAACGTAACTGGAAATGGTGACGGCACAGCACGACGGGGAGAGAGAGAGAATGTTGTTTAGCATTGATCCGGTGAGGAGAGAATATATGTACTTTAAACAATACATATATATAATCACAGCGTGAGAAAATCCTAAGGCAACAACTTTTGGGTTATTTGCTTAAGCGGAGTGTCAAGTGTGCTTTGAGCGAACTTCCAGTCCAATATTCACTCTAGTGGCCTATTGAGCAAACTCTCTGTCTGAGTTTGCTCCAGCCAACCATAGAGCACAACTAGAGCGAACTCTCTGTCTAAGCTTCGCTCAAGCCAACCATTGAGTGCTTGAGTGCCTTGTTGAGCGAGAGTCTAGCAAACTTTCAGCTTGTCTTTTTCTCAGCTCATAACTAAGCTCCACATAATCCAACAATCTCCTACTTGGAAACTAGTTCAACCACATGCTAACCATTGTCTCTAGCATAAGCCCTATCACCTCTACAGCTTACAACTCCTGTTTGCAAGCTAGAACACCAACTATGAACGACTTTAATTCATCACATACAACAGCCTCAATCAACACATATGCGGGACGACTCAACTCCCATTGCACTGGTAATATCTAGTCTCGTATCCACCTCGGCACACTTAAGAAAACCTATTACTAAGGGCTCATTCTCTGATTTGGGAGACTGGTCTCACCTCCTGCTGCAAACCTGTTCAGTCTCCTGTCCACGTGCCCACCTTCTGTGCAGTGCATGCTTCTTGCCTGGAAGCCTAGTCAGCTTCTTCGCAGCTAACCCTCACTTGTTCAATCTCTCATCTCACAAGATTTTGCCATTGTTCTGTGGTTCGCCATCTCCAGTCATCAGGATATAGTTCAAAGTAGGAGAATGCCACTATGGAGGTTTAGTTGTCTTAGCTCCCTCCGAGCAGCAACTATAGGTGTAGACGATCCCAAATCACAGGTTAATCTATCCTCGTCTTTCACACCTCTGCTCTGCACCGTAGTTTCAAAAATATTCCCCAAGATTTTTTATTCATGAGGAACTACAAAAATGAATCCTTTTTGCTTACCCGTCCTCACATTCAGAAGTGCCTCCCCCTTTTGATTCACATGACAAAGCATGCTTTGTCGCAACTTTGTATTACATGCATATCATTGGACTCGGATGTCAAATACGAAGTGTCTATTCTCTTACCACATGCCAAGACCATTGCACCATTTGTGACCTTCCATGCTCCTCCTAAAGAAGCTACGGAATGACCGTTGTCATCAAGCTATCCTACAGAAATTAGGTTTTTCTTCAGCTCTGGAATATGTCTGTCTTGCTACAAAGTCCACACGTTCCTGTTTGGGAGTATGATGCTCTCATCTGCCACTCCCACTACATCCAATGATTCTCCAGCAACCGTATACATCTTTCCAAAATCACCAGTAATGTATTTCTGCATGATTTCTCGATGTAAAGTGGTATGGAACGAAACCCCTGAATCCAACACCCAATCATCAACTGGACTGTGTACTGCAAGAAATGAAACAACTTGTGTTTCTTTAGTCACCACATTGGAAGCGTCATCCTCAATCTTTTTCATATTTATGCAGTCTCTTTTTATGTGGCCTATCTTGCCACAATTCCAGCAAATGATTTGTTGGCCAGATCTCGATTTGCTCCATCTCCTATTCTTGGAACTTGACCTATCATGTCCCCTGCCCAATCGTCAACATTCAAAGCCCAACCTAAGCCTGAGAACTCTCCAAAATTTTTCTTGTGTACCTCCTTAGCAAGAATCATATCACCAACATCATCATAATATAATTTCATCACGATGCCAACAAAATGTTTTGATCTCATCATCAAACTCAATCTTGACTGATGACAATTGATTTCTGATAGTATTAAATCATTCAGATGTTGGACAACAGAAGTACCTTCTTCCATTATCCGATTGAACAGTTTCTTCATCAAGTGCACCTTATTATTCGCTGACAGCTTTTTATACATATCAAACAAAGTCACCAAGAGATCTGTTGTGGTTCTCTCCTTAATAACTTTGTGCACCATTGATCTTGATAGAGTCAATCGAATGACCCCCAAGACTTGTCGATCTAATAGGTTCTAATCAGCATCCTCTATGATGTCCTGCTTATGTCCCAACAGAGGAAGACGGATCTTCTTCTCGTAGAGATAATCCTCGATCTGCACCGTCCAATGTCCAAAATTTGTGCCGTTAAACTTCTCGATTCCAAACTTCACTTCATCTCTTACCATCGTTCTCCTATGAACCCAAGCCTGTAGCTCCGATACCAGTTGGTAAGGAAATATAATTTCACATACACCACATGTTCACACCAATGATACTATAGACACGTAACATGTAATGAGAAAAATAAACAATCAATCACATGAAAAAAATATTCATGTGGTTCGGCAATGTACCTATGTCCACGGAGCTGCAGAGGATTTTACTCAAGTGAGAATTACAACACACATTGAGTTTACAAGAGTTTCTTTCTCCTCACTAATTCTCAACTCTCTCTCTCTCTAGGCTAAAAAAGGTTCCTTTATTCTCTCTATATTTTGGTTCAACAACAGCCTCTATCACACGTCTGTGCTTTAAACAATACATATATATAGTCACAATGTGAGAAAACCATAAGGCAGTAACTTTTGGGTTATTCGCCTTAGCAGAGTGTCGAGCACGCCTCGAGCGAACTTATTGTCCAACATTCGCTCAAGCAACCTATCGAGTGAGCCTTGAGGGAACTCTCTGTCCAACGTTCGCTTGAGCCAAACAGAAAGTGCATCTCGAGCGAACTCTCTTCCTAAGTTTCGCTCGAGCAAGATTCAAGCGTACTCTCGATTTGACGTATTCTCAACTCACAACCAAGCTCCACATAACCCAACACCCTGGTAGTGACAGAGGCCAAAAGGGGATCATACTAGGGTCTAAGGTCAGACATGATATAAGAGATGAGTTCATAGTCGTTGAGAGCCTTACTAATGGGTGCAAGAGTATCAGCCAAGCCTTTAATCGTCTGACGCGTTTCCAAAAACAAAATACCCACCTTTCTTTGTAACTTGTAAGTTGAAGATAGATCCGCATTGTCGATGCATGAGAGTGGGTCATGAATATACACTCCATAGAAAGCCACAATTCTTGAGCTGCGCAACTCCCGATAAAGTGTCCAATAATATTTTTGGACAAGTAAGACATGGGAGTGCCAAGACCAGTTGGTCGAGCTACTTCCAGTTTAGAAATTCATCGCTAGTATGGTTGGGGTTGGGAAGAAACAAAACCATCAACATAGCCATAAACATCTTGCCATAAAGTTAAGGGACAACTTGTGCCTTCCACACATGGTAGTTGTCACCTGTTAACTTTAATTAGAAGTGATGTGGAAGGTAGGCAATTACAGCAGAGGACAATTAGGCGGTAGTTGTGGCATTTGTTGTTCCAGAAGAAAAAAAAAAAAAAAAGATAGAAGAATAAAGACAAGAATGATAGAAAATAAAAATAAATAAAATGAAAAAGAAAGAATGGGGAGAAAGATTTTGAAAGCTACATATTTCTTATTCTCAATTGTGATAGAATACAAATCATTGATCTCTATTGATAGGAAAACTACACAGAGATCAGACAAGATAAATATCTTCAAAAATCAAACCTCTTGATTTGATAATTATGCAATCAAATCAAGAAAATAATCAAATCAAATTATTAACTTGATATTATCTTTAACACCTCCCTCAAACTCAAGGTGGAAAACTTTTAAATCTTGAGTTTGAAATTTGAGTATAGCCTTCATACTTGATGATTGATCACCAATGAGATTATGAAATTGGTGTTGGTGATGAAGTGACTAGTAGCTGGAATATCAAATATGGAGTTATGACCAACAATGAGTTGATAATGGGCCAAAGCCAACATATGGCTAACAATAGGCCAAAAGATTGAGCTGATAATAGGCTACATATGGTCTTGGTCAACTATTATATGAAAATCAAAAGGCTAAAAATGGATATGTGCTTCAAATAATGCCAGATAAAAATCCAATAAAATTAGGCTCACAACTAATAATGACACTCCAAATGTATGGATTTGATATGAAACATAATTGAACGACAGTGAAGAACTTTAAAAGGAATAGTCTATAGGATTGAGCATAGTATTAGCCAAGGGCTATGATACATGATAGAAAATGAAATGGAGAACATAGAACAAGAGTGAGAGACTTTGAAAGTTACGTCTTTCTTCTATTATCAATTGTAATAGATATTATCTTGATTTAATTTTCATAATTATCAAATCACTTTGATTTAATATTATCTTGATTTGATTTTCATTATATTTAAGATATTTATCTTATTTTATCTCAATATAATTTTCCTATAAATATGAATTTATGCATTGTATTCAATTTATAATTGAGATAAAAAGGGAGATGTAGCCTTCAAAGTCTCTCCCTCCTTCTCTCTTCTCTATATCCTTATTTATTATATTTTATTTTCTATGATCAGGTTGGAGATTGGCTAAAGAAGTGTTTAATATGGAGGAAAAAAAAAGACACAAGAAGTGATTGATGAAAGATCAGAAAGAGGGACATTATTAATATGAGTTTGATTAATAATAATTCTTATGTTTATTATTTTTAAGTCATTTATAATTTAAGTTTATATTTTTAAGTTAATTGTAAGATAGTTTTTCTAACTATTATCTTTTAAGTATTAATATGAGTTTAAGTATTAATAATTCTTATGTTTCTTATTTTTAAGTCATTTATATATTAAGTTTATTAATAATTTAAGTTAATTGTAAGATAGTATTTACATCTATTATCTTTTAAGTATTAATATGAGTTTAAGTATTAATAATTCTTATGTTTCTTATTTTTAAGTCATTTATATATTAAGTTTATTAATAATTTAAGTTAATTGTAAGATAGTATTTACAACTATTATTTTTTAAGTATTAATATGAGTTTGATTAATAATGATTTTTATGTTTATTATTTTTAAGTCATTTATAATTTAAGTTTATAAATTTTTAAGTTAATTGTAAGATAGTTTTTCTAACTATTATCTTTTAAGTATTAATATGAGTTTAAGTATTAATAATTCTTATGTTTATTATTTTTAAGTCATTTATATATTAAGTTTATTAATAATTTAAGTTAATTGTAAGAAAGTATTTACAACTATTATCTTTTAGTTATGTTTGGGGGCAAAGATGAGAAATCTCATCTCTATCTTATCTCATCTCATCATTACATCTTTTTCAAATCTCTATATAAAATATAATAAATAATTCAACTTTTTCAAATTCAAATTCAACTTTTTCAAATCCCAAAAAAATAATAATATTAAAAAATAATATTTTAAACTTTCATCTTAACACTATTCACAAAATTTTCAAAAATTCTCATCTTATCTCAACATCCAAACCTAACGTATTAATATGAGTTTGATTAATAATAATTCTTATGTTTATTATTTTCAAGTCATTTATAATTTAAGTTTATAAATTTTTAAGTTAATTGTAAGATAGTTTTTCTAACTATTATCTTTTAAGTATTAATATGAGTTTAAGTATTAATAATTCTTATGTTTATTATTTTTAAATCATAACATATTAAATATATTATCTAACATATTGAGCACAACCGTTCGAACATTTAAATGACCGTTCGAATTCTTCTATGCGTTCGAACGGAATATTACCGCGTTCGAACGCAATCAACCCAGAAACCAGTTAATCGATCTATGCCAAACACAATCTCACTTTCATCACAAACTCATATTCATAAAACACTACAAACTAGTAAATTCATGCCAAACACATTTTTTAAACACCTCTAACAAACATATTCTGTGTTTAATCTAATAAACACCTACACAATATATACATATATAAACTATAAAATCAATAAACTATAAACACCTACACAACTATATATTTTGTGTTTAATCTAATAAACAACTACACAATGCAAGTGTTGTGTTTAATCTAATAAATACCTGAAAATATATATATAAAATAAATAGTATCAAATCATGTAGAATTTGAAGTTACATGAAAAAAGAAAGACATACCTTTAAGCAAAATTAGTGTGCAATCATCTTTCCAATATGATAGACTAAATGATTGTGTAAAAAAGATGGAAGAATTTGGAGAGAAAATGGAGAAGAAAAGAAATGAGGGAAGAAAAATGAGGAACTGAGGCGTGCACTGAGCTTTTAAGTTCTGATTTACCGTTCGAACATAAATAAAGTATCCGGTCGAAAGTGAAATTGCTGAGCGTACCAATTTTCCCGCCAGGTCCAATTTCTCTAGCACCGTTCGAACGGTTACAAAAAACATTCGAACGGTAATCTATAGTAGTTAATTGGTGAGATTTTTTCCTGCCATTGCCAATAAACCGTTCGAATGTTTAAATATCCGTTTAATCGAAAATAAAGCCTTCGAACGGATATTTCTAAAACGTTCAAACACATCTCCTTATATGTTACAATATATTTATTTTCATCATTATATCAAAACTATTAGTAATAGTAAATATTTGTACTATATACTATTAGTAATATATGTATTAGTAATATATTATGATATATACTATTATGATATATATTAGTTAAGTATAAACTCATACTATTATATAGTTAAGTACTATATATTATTAAGTATAAACTCATATAATATAGTTAAGTACTATATACTATTACTGTGAGCATATTTATATTATATACATATATTATATACTATTAATATATAATATATTAATACATATTATATAATATATATAATATATATTTTTTATATTATAGTCATAATATATTATATATAAATAATACTATTACTATATATTATTTAAGTATAAACTTGACTAACATATATTATACTATAATATACATATTATATAAACTTTTGACAAAAATAAATCGAACGATAAATAATAACGTTCAAACAGTTCTAGAGGTAGGGTTAAAACCATTCGAACGTTTAAATATAACGTTCGAACGGTTCCGGACATATAAGTTACCTCGACTAGTTCCACCTCCACGCCGCCGTCCCCACCGTTTGAAAAGGAGCTAACACGTTTGAACACCGTCCGTACACTGCCTTCTACCGCCGTAATCACCCTCTACGTCATCCTCTCCTCCCCGTATGCCAAGGTATGTAATTTAAATTTTATTTTACCAATTATTTTTTTAGTTTTTTGGTTTTATTCAGTTTTTTTAGAAAAATTATATTTTCTCATCAAATCCACCGTAGAACACCACAAATCCACCGTAGGATGTTTAGAAATTAAGAATATTATGTATTTTGTCGAAGAAATGCACCGAAACGATGTGTTTTTTAGCGTTTTGATGTCCACTGAGTTGACTCAGCCATGAACGAGTCAGATCTGTTTTCCGTTTGAACGCTTTTATAATGCGTTCGAACAACGTTTCCATAACCGTTTGAACACTTTTTAACCGTTCGATTGGTTTGAAGATTTCCGTTCGACCACTTTTTAAATCGTTCGAGCGTAAATCTTTAATTTTTATTATATTGTTATTAAATTGTTTTTATCGTTTCATTTATTTGTTCATTCAATTAATTTATTAAATTGCTATTAGTATATAATTTTGTAAATCTTTTATCATATTAGATTTTATCACTAATGTTGAATATATATTTTATTTTTAAAATTTCAGGTTATTATAATGTCTTATAGGGGTCGTAAACGTGGTAGATCAGGAGAACCTTCCATCCAAATTGTTCGCGAGCGGACTGTTTTACTTGAGCGGTAGGTAAATCTGTCTGATTTTGAGGCTCTTATATGGGAGGGTCATTCCCTCCCATCAGTATTCAATGATCGTGGTTGGGCACCAATCTTAGATCAGCAAGAAGAAGGAACTGAGCTACTTTCCTACATTGAGATCGTTGCTGAGTTCTATAAAGAGCTCGGTGGTGCCAGCCCAGACGATGGAGGGGTATACAGGATCTGTGTCCGAGGAGTGCTTGTTATATTTTCAGAGGACGGACTCGCTGCATTTCTCGATATTCCTAGGCTGGTCGATGCCTATCCGAACTTGCCGCCTTGAGATTCTGATCCTTCAGGTGATGCGGAGATGTCTCAAGATGATCCACCAGTTTACACAGATGAGATCGATACACTTGCTGATCACGAGGTCAGAGACTTGATTGTTGGTCCAGATGCTCCAGTGTACGATGGGACAAGAGCATTAAGCAGGCATATTTATCTTCTTTCTTCAAGATCATGAATTTGATTATCGCCAACAATATTGACCCTCGGCAGCACAAGACCGAGGTTGGCATGGATCGAGCACGATTTATGATCCGGGTCGCTCGTGGCATTCCGATCTACCTCGTGGGGTATATTTTTTAGAGGATCCGATCAGAAGCTCGGTACATTACGACAGATATACTACCGTTCCGGATCTGATCACTCGATTTTTGCTACATTCCGGGGTTGTGCAAGGAGTTGCCGAGCGTTCACGCTAGCCGATGGGACCGATCAACAGCATCATCTTGTTACGGAGCACGGGACACTCGAGATTTCGTTTACGTGGACCTATTCCTGACGACAGGGCTAATATTCAAAGAGATGCCCAGCCGAGAGATACTGGAGTATCGGCTGGTGAGGCATCTACACAGGCCGAGGCATCACGCACATCTACTCGCAAGGAGATGGCTGACATATTACGTGCTGAGATCGGCATACACACATCAGCGGTGATCGATGCAGTACATAGTGCCATGACTGAGTTGTGTACAGAGATTATGGCTAGCATATCTGAGTTACGTACAAAGGCTAATGACTTACGTACTAATTAATGCCAATAATTCAACTCAGGTCACGCTTAGTACTCGACTGGCACAAGTAGAGAGACAATTAGCTGCAGTCAAGGAGACGCTTTAATTCGTCACAAAAAATACTGTTCGAACGGATATTTTTACGTTCGAACGATTTTTTAAAGTCATCAACTTTTTGGGACAAAATTTAAATTTCTTCCCAAAAAATCGATTTTGTTGTAGTGTCCACACCTGAAACACAATCGAATGCAAAAAGTACATTGGTCTGGCCTCACTTGATTTGAGAGAGAGAGAGAAAGAGAGAGAGCGGAAAAGAAAGTGAAAGAAAGAAAAACAGTTTTCTAAAATATATATATAAACACTTCTTCGGTTTTTTTTTTTAAACGCAGAAAACAGCTTGCCTCTTCGGTTTTTTTTCCAGTTACTTCAGTAGCCTCTTCGTGTTTAAAGTTCACTATTGCACCGCTTGGCCATTCAGTTGCCTCTTCGTGTTTTCGTATGGTTATTTCATAGTTTTTCGTGTGAGATGCACCATTAGTTGCACCGCATCGTATAGATAATAGGCTAATATGAATAATATTCAAACTATTCAAATTGCTTTGTATAGATAATAGGCTAACCATTAATTGCACCAATTCGTATAGATAATAGCTAGGCTAACATGAATAATATGCAAACCGCTTATAGATAATGGGCTAACCATTAATTGCACCAATTCGTATTATAGATAATAGCTAGGCTAACATGAATAATATGCAAACCGCTTATAGATAATAGGCTAACCAATAATTGCACCAATTCGTATAGATAATAGGCTATATGAATAATATTCAAACCGCTTCGTATAGATAATGGGCTAACCATTAATTGCACCAATTCGTATAGATAATAGCTAGGCTAATATGAATAATATTCAAACCGCTTATAGATAATAGGCTAACCATTAATTGCACCGCTTCATATAGATAATAGGCTAATATGAATAATATTCAAAATATTCAAACCACTTCGTATAGATAATAGGCTAATCATTAATTGCACCAATTCGTATAGATAATAGGTTAATATGAATAATATTCAAAATATTCAAACGGTTGATCAATATTCAACTATTGAGTTTAAACTATAAAATTATGCACCGCTTGACCCTAATTTGCAGTTAAACTTAACCCGATTAGTGCGGGCTGAATGCCAAGTCATCATGCTTAAACTTCGCTTATATATAATTAACAGATGAGTAGATGTTGAGAATAGCACTTACTACTACACTGTCTTTGTTGAGAACTCCAATGGCTTTTCTCCAATGGTTAATGGAAAGCTTCCAACCTTTGTCGTTGTTCTTTGCATGCATTATTTTCCTCGTGTCCCTGAAGTGTTTCTTGAAGGAGAAGTCAGCAGGGAAAATAAACTCCAATCTCCCACCAAGCCCTCCAAAGCTGCCCATCATTGGTAACCTTCACCAGCTCGGCAGCATGCCTCATCTCTCTCTCAAGTGTTTGGCGGAGAAGTTCGGACCAATTATACATTTACAACTGGGTCAAATCCCAACAGTGGTGATTTCATCGGCTAAACTAGCAAAGGAAACAATGAAAACCCATGATCTTGCGCTATCTAGCCGTCCACAATTCTTTTCAGCAAAGCATATCTTGTATGGTTGCACCGATATTGCCTTCTCCCCCTATGGTGATTATTTTAGGCATGTTCGAAAAATATGCATACTTGAACTTTTAAGTGCTAAAAGAGTTCAATCATATAGACTCGTTAGGGAAGAAGAAGTAGCTCGTTTGGTTCATCGAGTTGCAGATTCCTATCCTTCCACCACCAATCTAACCAAGATGCTTGGACTCTACGCAAATGATGTCCTTTGCCGGGTTGTATTTGGAAGAGATTTCTCGGGTGGAGGGGAATACGATCGCCATGGCTTCCATCAAATGCTCAAGGAGTTTCAAGTATTGCTCGGAGGATTTAGCCTAGCAGATTTCTTCCCTTCCATGGAATTCGTAAATAGTCTAACGGGTAGGAAATCTAGGCTTCAAAAGACTTTTCGAAGCTTTGATAAACTTTTTGATCAGTTGTTGAGTGAACATCTCAATCCCGAGAGAGAAACAGAGGAGCACAAGGACCTTGTGGATGTCTTACTCGATATACAAAAGAATGGATCTGGCGATCTGCCAATCACTATGGATAATATCAAAGCTATCATCTTGGTAAATCCCCACTCTTGAATCTATGCAGTACGTACTACAAGGATCAATATTTTTCCATCTTTTCACCATCATACAGTATTTTGCATGTTATATGCGATATTACTTTCAGAATAGAGATCAATAGTTCTCATATGTTACTGTCACGGCAGGACATGTTTACCGCAGGATCTGATACAGCGTCCATCACCCTTGAATGGGGAATGACAGAGCTCATCTTGAACCCCAAAGTCATGGAAATAGCACAAGCAGAAGTACGAGACATCGTCGGAGATCATAGAAGAGTTGTTTTAGAGAGTGATCTGCCTCACCTGCACTACATTAAAGCTGTCATCAAAGAGATCTTTCGATTTCATCCTCCTTCTCCAGTTCTACCACCTAGAGAATCCACGGAAGATGTGAATATCGACGGGTACGATATTCCAGCCAAAACACGTTTTTTTTTCAATGCCTGGGCAATTGGGAGAGATTCAGTATCTTGGGAAAACCCAGATACGTTTCAACCAGAGAGATTTATGGGCAGCACTGTCGATTTCAAGGGGCAGGATTTCGAGCTAATACCTTTTGGTGCTGGTAGAAGAATATGCCCAGGACTCACATTTGGAACAGCAGTTACTGAGCTTGCTTTAGCTCAACTTCTCCACAGTTTTGATTGGTATCTTCCCCCCGGTACCACAGCTGAAAATTTTGATATGAAAGAGGTTTTCGGGATTACGACGCGCAGGATGTCTGATCTAACTCTCATTGCAAGACCACACTTTCCTGTTGGCCAAAACAAGCCATAAGATCTCCTCCACCGCAAGGCATGGCATCAGTCATGACAATTAGTCTCTTCCCATATGTGTAGTTGCAATTCTGTATATTTTCTATAATGTAAATAGTGTGAATAAATATTTTACCTCAGTTGGTGTTTTCATGGTATCAAGAGCTAGCCACTCTACTAATGTCGGCCATCTGTTACGGGCACAAGGAGACGGCGACATGAGAGAGGCAAGAGCAACAGGTAGCATGCGATGGAGACTGAGTTAGATGAAGGAAACCTAATGGGTTAAAGGGCTGAAGCAGTATCATGGGCCGTGTGGAAAAGGAGTATCGTGGGCCGTGAGACTTAGGCTGGAAGTTGAAGGCTTTAGTAGAATAATTGGGCCATCTAGTTATTACTTGTTTTACATTTCTGTTGAGTCAAGTAGTCTGTCTGTCTTTTATAATGGGGGGTCATTTACAGTGGGTGACACCACTGGATAGATTACTATTGTCTTAAGTTTGTTACGGGAACCCTCATAAGGGAACCATATTCTGTACGTCCTTCATTATGTCTGCTATCAAGAATCTTATGAGTTTTCTCTCTTCTTCTCTAGTTCGTCTAGGTGTCCTCCCCTCAAAGTGAGGTTTATCCCTTCTCTAGTATTAATACTAATCTATCAAGAACCATATTTTGTTACAAAATGGTATACAGAGACTTCGGTCTTCTATTGCTCTGATGGCTTAATGTACTAGAGTTAATCAATTACAAGAAGGATTGAACTTCTTAAAAAAAATCCAATAAATCCCAATTTCCCACCATAGAGATAGAGATGATGGCATTGAAATGCCAAATAGAGGTTGTGGCTCAATAGGTGGCTGCTCTCATTTTGGAGCTGCAAAAACAGAATAACCTCCAGCATATAGATGGTTCTTCCTTAAACAATCCACAAGCAGATCAGGCCTTAGTACGTATGGTCGAGGTACACACTCATTCCATTCGATTGGATTTCCCTGTGTTTAATGGTGAGGACCCAGAGGGGTGGCTTTACAAGATAAAATACTTCTTTGTTTGTCATAATACACTTCCTCAACATAAGCTACGTTTAGCATCTTTCCACATGGAGGGTAAAGCTCTCACATGGTTTCAGGACTTAAGAAGCATTAGGTTCCCTAACTGATTGGGATTCCATTATTCAAGTAATATTGATTACGTTTGGCCCCAATTGTTATGATGACCCTATGGAGGCCCTTACTAGACTAAAACAATTGGGTTCTGTGGAGGAGTATAAAACACAATTTGAAAACCTTTCCAATAGATTGAGGGGGTTATCGGAGCATTATAAGCTGAGTTGCTTTCTAAGTGACCTGAGAAATGAAATTAGACTTCCAGTCAGGATGTTTAACCCCCATAACCATCTGAATGCATACAGTTTAGCCAAAATTCAAGAGCAGCATGTGGCTCTTAACAAAAGAAACACCTAATGGCTGCACCCCTACCCAACAGACCCTAGCCTTTTGCCATTTTCCAACAAAAACCCAGATTATCCTAAAGCCAACATCAGAAATATCTTACCCATCCAGAAAATCTGTCACACCCTAATGAAAGAGAGGTGAGATAAAGGCCTCTGTTACTATTGTGAGGCCAAGTGGAGCCAGGGGTATAAGTGTCAAAAATCCAAGCTATATTTAATTGAGGAAATTTATGACACCTAAGGGAGAAAAACCTCAAGAGTTTGAATGTGTGCAGGAAAATGTGGATGACTTGGTGTTAGATTTGGTTGCCCTTCAAGACAAGCTAGAAATTTCACTGCATGCCATTATGGGGTCTGTTAATCCCAGAACCATGAGGGTGGTAGCTGACCTTGGTGGGGTGGAACTAGTGGTGCTTATTGACACTGGTAGCACACACAATTTCCTGGACCCAGGAAGTTTACAAAAAATTGAATTGTTGATGAATGACTCCACTAGAGTGCAAGTGAAGGTGGCTAATGGGGCCACAGTTGGAAGTATGGGAAAGGCCACATAGATTTCTCTTAGGATTCAGGGTGTGTATTCATCACAGAAGCCTACTTATTGGCCTTGGCTGGATGTGATAAGGTTCTTGAGGTAGCTTGGTTACAAACTTTAGGGTATATACTTTGGAATTTCCAGGAGTTTACTATGAAGTTTTTGTGGAACCAACAACAGGTGATATTAAAAGGCTTGGGAAATTCAAAGTTGATTGAAGAAGGAATCTTACCTGCAACCAACAATTTTTAGAAAAAAGGAGTGATGTTCCAGTTGCTGCAAAATAATGAAAATGAGTCAGTCCAACAGCCATCAGAGGGCATTTTTCAACTCTTAAAACAGTTCCAAGATATTTTTTCTGATCCCAAAACCTTACCCCCACATAGATCCCATGGCTTGCTTTTTTCCGTCCTGTGAGTCGCCGAAACAACAAGGAGGTGAAGGCAATGAAGCTTGAGAATGGATCTCTTATTTCGCCTCTTGAGCAAATTCATGATGGGGCCATTAACTATTTTTCAAAATTCTTGGAAGCTGGAGATAGGCGGGTTGAGCCGAGGTTGGAGGGATTGGTTCAAGAGGTTATTTGTCAAGAAGATAATGTAATGTTATGCCAAGCCCCGTCTTCGCAGGAAATCTTTGATGTTTTTTGCTCCATTCTGGAAGATAGTAGTTCGAGGCCTAACGGGTTTGGCTCAGGTTTCTACCGTGCTTGTTGGCATATTGTGGGAAACAATGTTTTTGATGCTGTGGGTGAATTGTTTAGAGGTATGTCTCTTCCACGGTTTTTCAATGCAACCTTCTTGGTTTTAATTCCTAAGGTGGAAAATTCGACAAGCTTTGAGAAATTTAGGCCAATAAGTTTGTGTACGGTGCTTTGTAAGATTTGTTCAAAGATTTTGGCTAAGCGACTCTCTCCTTTGTTAACCAATATTATTTCTACTGAGCAAGGAGCCTTTTTACCAAGCCGAAGTATTTTTGAAAACATTAGTTTGACCAAAGAGATGACTCATGCTATCAACAAATCGTCTCATGGTAGAAATGTGGTGGTGAAAATTGATATGGCCAAGGCTTATGACAGTATGGATGGGGAATTTCTTATGCAGGTTCTTAAAGCATTTGGCTTCTCAGAATTTTTTTTGCAACTTTATTAGACATTGCATCACTAATCCTTGATTTTCAATAGTTATGAACAAAGTTCCGAAAGGATTCTTTAAAAGTGATAAGGGATTGTGGCAAAGGGATCCATTTTCACCATATTTGTTTATTTTAGTAGAGGAAATTCTCTCTAGAATGATCAAAAAACAGGTTGCGTTGGGCAAGATAATTCTGTTCTATCATCTGAGGGGCACTCCAAATATTTCTCATTTGCTTTATGCCGATGATATTGTATTATTTTCTAATGGGGGAAAGGCTTCGTTGAGGTCTATTAACAATATTCTTTGTGTATATGAAGGGTGGTCGAGTCAAATAGTGAGCAAAAGAAAGTCCTCTATATTTTTCTCCAAGAATATTTCATTAGCTAGACGTAGAGAGTTGCTCCGATTTACTGGGTTTACGGAAGGGTGTTTTCCTTTTAAATACTTGGGAGTTCCAATTATATTGGGAAGGTTGATGAATATTCACTTTGAGGAGATGGTTGCTAAAATTCGGGCACGGCTGGAGGGATGGAAAGCTAGACTTTTATCCGATGGGCCTCTACTATTATTAATAAACATGTTCTTCAAAGCATTCCAGTGCACTATCTTGTGGTTTTGAGGACCCCAAAAGCTATTTTGAAAAAACTTACGAGGATCATGAGCACATTCTTTTGGGGAGTGAAGGATGGAAGAGCAAAGAAAAAGTGGTATGCATGGGAGGAAATTTGCAAACCAGATTCAGAAGTTGGTATGGGAATTCGTAAGCTGCATGAGGTGCAAAATTCTTTACACATGAAATTGGCTTGAAATCTATTGCAATGTTCCTCTCTATGGTCAAGGTTCTTTAAAGGGAAATATGTTGGTAACAAACATATTTCTGTGGTGGATCCAAAAAAGGGTACGAGTTTTTGGAAGATGGTATTGAAATGTATTCCATAGTGACAGAAAATTCAAAATGGAAAATTCGAGACGGAAAGATTTATTTTTGGCGAGACCATTGGTGTGGGAATGCTCTTATTCGTGACCAATTCCCAGTGACAAAATTTCCAGAACTGAAGTTGGAAAACTTTAAATCTGGTTCGGGGTGGAATGTGGATCTATTTACTCGGTTGGTGGGTCTCAGAAAGCAAAGGAAATAATAGATCAACTGGACAACGTGAAATCGAGAGACGACATGCTAATTTGGCTTCCGAATTCTGATGGAAAATTTTCATCTCAAAGTGCATGGAATTGTATAAGAACAAGAGGAGTAGATTTTCCTTGGGCAAAATGGGTTTGGCACTCTGCTCTTCCAAATAAGATTTCAATCACTATGTGGAAAGCTAAGCATGAATGTTTGCCGCTGGATGACTGCATAAGGAGGGTTGGTATTCCTATAGCCGCGAAGTGTGATTGCTGCTCAGTTCATGGGTATGAAGATCTTAATCATGTTTTGGCGCAAGGAGAAGTTGTTGAAGAAATATGGAGAATTTGCTCGTTGATCCTTGGAGTGTCGTGCATGACAGGTAGTACTTGGAGAGAAAGGATTTTAGGTTGGCATCGAAGAGCCCGAAATGCTTCCGTTCTAGTCAGCTACAGGGTCTATTAACTTCAATTATTACTTGGCGTCTTTGGTGGCCTCATTGTAAGGCTCGAATGGAGGGAGTGATGGAATCAACACAAATAGTGTGGTGCTCTATTAAGTATTGGTTGATTGGGTTGCATTGAAACTTAAGAATGTAAAACCACTTACTCGGCGAGATGAGGAGATTTTACTATGTTTGAAGTTGCCAATCAAACCTATTGCAGAAATGGCTACGACTATGTTTGAAGTTGCCAATCAAACCTATTCCAGTGGAAACATCCAAAAGAAGGATGGATGAAGTTGAATATAGATGGTTGCTCACTTGGAAACCCAGGCCCTTCAGGTGCAGGAGGAGTGATTTGGAATGGCAGAGGGGAATTTATCTGTGGTTTTACAGTGTCTACAGGGCACTTTTCTAATAATTATGCAGAGGTGATGGGTTTACTTCATGGCCTTCGGCATATTGGCAGGTTGGGTTTGTTGAATGTTGAGATAGAAATGGACTCTATGCTTGTGCTTCATTGGTTGAAAAAACAAAGAGGTGGTCTTTGGTATATGGAAGATTATTGGGATGAAATCTAAACTCGGATAGTTGGGCTTACTTGTTCTATATCTCATTCTTACAAAGAAATGAATGCTACTGCAGATGCTCTTATTAAAAAAGGAGCTCAGGGTTTTAGTGGAACATGGTCTCGGATGATGACGTTCAGACTTTACTTTTGTTGAGTTCTTTGCCAGAAAGTTGGAAAACTTTGGTTGTGTCTCTTAGTAATTAAGTGCCCATTGGTGTAATGACTATGAGTATGGTAAAAATCAGCATGTTCAATGAAGAGGCAAGAAGGAAAGAACATGTTACAGAAAAGCGAAGGAGGAGTAAAAGCAGAAAACCTCGTGGTGATAATAGTGGTGACAAGGCAAGAGGAAGGTCTGCTTTAAGAAAAGGAATAAAATGTTTTCATTTTGGTAAGCTTGGGCATACGAAGAAAGAGCACAAGAATTTTAAAAAGGAATAGCTAAAAGAAAAAAATGAGGAGTTGAAAGAAGAAGAAAAAACAATAGCAATTGCATCTGTTACTGATGTGTTCATTGTTTGTGATGATACTCATGTTAATATCGCTTTTCAGGATTCCACTTGGGTAAATGAAGCAAAGTGTCAGATTGTGGGCATCAAAGATGTGCAATTGGAAACTAGCATTGGGTGCAAATTGCTTCTCAAAGATGTCAAGCATGTTCCTGATATGTGTTTTAATTTGATTTTAATTGGAAAGCTGTATGATGAAAATCATCTTGGAGATGGAAAGTGGAAACTTAGTAAGGGTTCTCTTATTCTAGCCAGAGGAATGAAGGCCAGCACCTCTACAAGACAGATGCAAGATTCATCAAAGGGGATGTTATTGTTACTAACAATGAAATCTCCACTGAGTTATGGCATAAGAGGCTTGGTCACATTAGTGAGAAGAAACTTCATATTCTTGTAAAGAAGAAGGTCCTATCCAATATCAAAGATACGCAACTAATGTCATGTACTTATTGTCTTATGGAAAAGTAATGAAGAATTTCTTTTAAGAAATTTTCTCCTTCCAGAAGGGATGATATTCTTGATTTGTTTCACACTGATGTTTGCACTATGAATGCCAAAAGTCTTGGTGGTGCATTGTATTATGTCACTTTCATTGATGATCACTCTAGAAAAGTGTGGGCATTTCCACTGAAAACTAAAGACCAGGTGTTAGATGTGTTCAAGGCACTACGTGTGAAAGTTGAAAAAGAAACCGGAAGACATTTGAAATGTGTTCAGGCAGATAATGAAGGTGAGTACAGATGACCATTTGAAGAATACTGCAAAAGTCACGACATACGGCATAAGAAAATGGTTCCTAAGACACACAACAACAAAATGGTGTAGCAAAGAGGATGAACAGAACAATTTGTGAAAGAATCAGGTATATGCTCTCTCATGCAAAATTGCCTAATTCCTTTTGGGGTGAGACAATGAGGATAGCAGTTGACTTGATCAACCTTTCTCCTTCAATTCCTTGGGATGGTGACATTCCTGAAAGGGTTTGGACAGGAAAAGATATTTGACTTGAGCATCTAAGGGTGTTCCGCTGCAAAGCTTTTGTTCATATTCCTAAAGATGAGAGGTGTAAACTTGATAGCAAATCCAAACAATGCATCTTCCTGGGTTATGCACATGAAGAATTTTGTTATAGATTGTGGGATCCAGTTAAGAAGAGAATTCTGATAAACAGATATGTTTTCTTTTAAGATCAAACCATTGAAGATGTGAATAAGAGTAAAAAGCATGAGTCTTTAAATGAAGAACTTGTTTATATGGATTTTGTCTTTCCTTCTTCTATGATGCATGATGAGCATGTGGGAGATGCATTAGAAGAACAGATTGATACTGTTGAAAGAGGTAAACCTCAAATTGATGATATGGGATCAGAACAACAAGTAAAGGGACCTCCTTCAAAACCACCTGCAAAAAATTAGTTAAAAATATCTACTAGAGAGCATAAGCCTTCCACTAGATTTCCTACTGCTGAGTATGTTTTATTTTCAAACAGAGGAGAGCTAGAATATTATCAAGAGGCTATGCAACATGATCAGAAAAATGAGTGGTTGAGAGCTATACAAGAAGAGATAAAATCCTTACATGAGAACCATACCTATAAAAATATCTAGAACTACTAAAGGGCAAAAGAGCATTGAAGAATAAATAGATTTTTAGATTGAAGACTGAGCCAAACAAATCACAACTTAGGTACAAGGCGCGTTTGTTTGTGAAGGGGTTTAGTCAGAAGAAAGGCATTGATTTTGAAGAAATTGTTTTGCCCATAGTAAAAATATCTTCTATTATAGTTGTCTTGGGCTTGACAGCCAATATGAACTTAGAAATTGAATAGCTTGATGTGAAGGCTGCTTTCCTTCATGGTGATTTGGAGGAGGAAGTATCTATAGAGCAACCAGAACGATTCACAAGAAAAGGCAAATATCATCTTGTATGTTGACTGGAAAAGGGTTTATATGGACTCAAGCAGGCACCTCGACAATGGTACAAGAAGTTTGGATCCTTTATGGATGAACATGGGTATAATAAAACTACTTCTGATCAATGTGTATTTGTTAAAAAGTTTTCTGAAGATGATTTTATTATTCTCTTACTATATGTAGATGACATGTTGATAGTTGGTTTGGAAAAATTAACTAAATTGAAAAGAAAATTAATTAAGACTTTTGTTGTGAAAGATTTAGGACTCGTAAGACAAATCCTTGGTATAAAAATCTATTGTGATAGAAATAATGGCAAGTTGTGGCTATCTCAAGAGAATTATATCGAGAACGTACTAAACAGGTTCAACATGATAAGGCAAAACCAGCAAGTTCTCCACTTGCAAGTCATTTGAAGCTAAGTTCAAAGCAGAGTCCTACAAGTGAGAAAGATAAAGAAGAAATGCAAAATGTGCCTTATGCATCAGCTATGGGTAACTTAATGTATGACATGATGTGCACAAGACTCGATATCGCTCATGCTATTGGAGTTGTCAGTCAATTTCTCTCTAATCCTAGCAAAGAACATTGGCAGCTGTGAAATGGGTTCTCAAGTATCTCAGAGGTACTTTCAAGGTGTGTTTGTGCTTTGGAAATGTTAAGTCTATTCTTGATGGGTTTACAAGTGCAAATATGGTTGGAGAAATTGATTCCAAAAAGTCCACTTCAGGGAACATGATTACTTATTCAGGGGGAGTTGTGTCATGCCAATCCAAACTGCATAAATGTGATGCTTTGTCTACCACAGAGGCTTAAGTATATTGCCATAACTAAAACTAGCAAAGAGTTGCTATGGATGAAGATAGTCAGCATTGTGATGCAGACAGATTTTCGTTTGGGATCGGACTAACATTTGAAAAGTCAGGACATGCAACATAAGGTTACCTGTCCCTGTTCATGACAGATAACGATGCAATGTTCCTAACATGCATCTAGCAATATGTAATATTCGCAGCGGATAATTTTTTTTCTTTGAGCAATACTATACACCAAATAAAGAAATCCCAAATGCTTAAAACATAATTTATACATACTGAAAGCATAAACACCCACGATTACAATACGAGTCTCAAAAGACTGTAATCTCAAAATATGGGAGACCAAGCTCCATATTTATAGCACCAAAATATGATCACTAGGCTAGTTCATCGAGCAACTCATGTAACTCAACCAATGAGGCTAAAATACTGTCCAAAAATCTAACTAAGGAGGCCACAAGCTCTGTGTCGCGTCGACGACGTCTAATCAACGTCCTCCAATTAGCCAGGCTCCGCTCCCTCTTCTCGACCTGACACATCTCCTACCATTCTGAGAGAATGATAGTTGGGACTACCACAATGAGATTTGAATATAAATCTCAGCAAGTTAACAGAGAACTTCACACAAATTAATGATGCATAACCAAAGTCATAAATAAGCATAAAATAACTTAACGTGTAACATGACATAAACTGACATGACATGAATTGAGACGTGAACATGAACTTAAAACTTGACATAACATGGACTTTATCTGAATAACATGAACGTGAACTTGAAGCATGACTGAACGTAAACTTGAATATAGCATGAACGTGAATTTGAACATAGCATGAACGTGAACTTGGAACATAACTGAACATGAACCTGAACATATCATGAACGTGAACTTGAAATACATGAACTTGGAATCTTGTTCATTAAACTTGAAAAATATATGTGATCATGTGGGTGCTACACGATTCCCCCTGCGCCGTGTGTCCTTGCCGATTACTACATCACAACACAGATATATACACCAGCTGTGAGTGCGTTAACATACGCACTAGTTCACAGGTATCTGCACCTGCTATCGACACACGTATTATACATATCCCGTGAGAGGTATCTGCACTTGCACAAGTATGTATAACATGAACGTGAAAAGTGGCACCATCGGTGTTAGTGCCCGTTGTGCTCCGATGACTAGTTAATTAAGCCTTATTCGCAGCTCGTTGATCTTTACCTTGTCAACTCAGAGAATTTCACACTAGTTTAGACACTCCAACGTGAACAAAAGAGTTCCACTAGGATATTATCTCATCCTAGCACTTAGAGTCGTTATAGACATACACATCCTAGCACTTAAGGTCGTGATAGACATAAACAGACTTGACATGACTTGAAAGGTTGTTCTCGAGATACACAAACTGCACTCGAGAAGAGACGTGACATGAAACGAAAGAAGAGAAACTCTGACATAACGTAACATGACGTGAACATGAGAAGAAAGGCATGACGTACTATGAGACAGAAAACATTTCATAGTATGAGATAATATGTAACAGACAATATTTCATAACATGGCATAATATATAACATACAATATTTCATAACATGGCCTAACATGTAATAGACAACATTCATAAAATGGCATTACATGTAACAAAAAATACTATGTGACATGACATACGTCTAACCGATAACATCACTTAACATGACATTCTTATGGCAGATAGAAAGATGTGACAGAATAATTATGTATCATGGCATATATGATAACATACATACATAAAATGTAGTTCTTACCCATCATACATACACAGTAATCTGCTAGTAAGTTAAGAGTTAACTTACAATAATTGTCATGTTACGAGATTTAGCATGAAACGAGAGAAACTGTAAGCAGAGATTCTACGAGTTAGAAACTTTATCACTAACAATTAGAAGCATGAAAAAATACTAACTTAGAGTGAAATTACCATTTTACCCTCTACATGTGAGAAAATGACCATTTTACATGTGGAAAAAATTAAGTATTCGGTCTTATCAGGTCTTTGAGGGTAAATCTCTTAGGGCAATCTGTCGAGTCAGTCACCTCCTTTATCCTGTTGTATAGCTTCATGATTCGAGTCGATTCAACAGGGAAGTCTGGGTTCTCAAGCTGCTCGAGTGCTGCAAGCTCCAATTGCCCATGATCTTCCCTGCGAATCAGAAACCCCATGAGAGAAATGATATTTGCGGTCCAACGGTATTCAAGTTCGTGCACTCCTTTGATAAAAGTACGTAAATTTGGAATTCCAAAATCATATGAAAAAATTATTTTTTAATGGTAGACCTCACTTTTTTTAAATGGAATACGCAGAGATTGCACACCCTATAACTGTATCTAGCTACTCTTAAGGAAAAGAGTTCAGGAGCTCAAAAAACAACGTTTCAAATCCAATTTTGCCAGGAAAGAACTAGAAACTCTAATTTTCAAAGATTCTCTTTCAGTTCACATAAGCTAAAGTAAGAAGATATATTTTTATTCTATCTGTAATTTAGGATTCTTTTCCCCAATTTAGGAAAGATTAGAGAACAATGAAACATAAATATATATAAATATAAAGGCTACATCAAATAAAAAAAAATTTCCACATTCCCACTTTGCCAGGACTTCAACTTTCACTTACATGAACAGTCAAAATCTAAGTCTAAATTTCAGTTCATTTTCTCTCGCATTTTCATAGCAACCAAATAGACAATCAGGAACCAATTCCCCTCTCCACACCACCGCCAATTCCCAAAAATGTTAACAGAAAAAAATAAATTACTGAGTATAAGCTAATCAAACAAGTATAGAACTTATGAAAAAAAAATCAAACAAGTACAAAATAAATCTTCTGTGACATCTTGCAGTTATCTAAAAATATGCTTAAGAAACCTAACTTAGATTGTTGTGGTTTGAGTGGAAGAGAAGCGATGAGAGGAAAGGGAGGAAATTACTCATGGAGAGTGTCGATATGGAAGAGGAGATGGGTGTAGAGCTCGGAGATGAAATCCGAGTTGGGCTTAAAGAGATCGTGCTCGGATATGTTGGTGATCTGGGACCTTGCCAAGATTGCCACTATCTCATCGAAGGTCCCAGATCTCCACTATCTCATCGCACGACATGATTGGGTACTCAAACTTCAACATCCTTTTAAATTTCTAAGTGAGAGTTTGGTCTATGATTCTACTGTTTCCATAGATTTATCATACATTCACAACCAGAGAGAGAGAGAGAGAGGGAAAGGGGGCAATGAGATCAACTTTTTTTTTCCTGCCAAAAAATTAAACGTTAAGGCTGAGAGGAGATGGACTGTTTTGAAGTGTTAGGATTAAGTGATGGAGTTGTCGTGAGTGTGTAAAGCATGATGGTGGTGTTGGTTTCTAAAACTTGAATGTATTAGGTATGGATGAAGTTTGTAAAAATAAATGTAAATTTTCATAATATTTTTTTTAAATTATTATGAGTGTGAATTTCGATCTCCAAGGTTTATATATATATATTTTAGCCTATATTAGACTATTTGTTATGATTATTTTTTGCTCAAGTCTCATTTTTTTATTTTTTTATTTTTTTATGAAATCTCTTAACATTTGCCATGAATATAACTCGTGGCAAATACTTTGTTTTTTTTTTTTTTGGCCAAAAGTGATTATTTCCTGCGGTAAGATTTCTTCATAAATAAGTATTTCCAATGAAATTGTTTGTGGGAAATATTACTTGCCACGAAATTATTTTATCGGAAATACTTTTTTCCCACGATTTACTACTGAAGGTCATCATATTTTTCATTGTGAAATATTTTTTTTTCCGCGACTAATCTTGTGGGAAAAGGTAAGCATTTTCCACAAGTAGATTTGTTTCGTGGAAACAATTAGTGTCACCAATTTTATGCCACGAGTCTCTCACGACTCAAATTGGTGGAAAAACTTTTTTGCCACTAAAGGTATACATTTTCCAACCACTCCCACTCCCGGAAAAAAACAGTATTTGTTGTAGTAAAATGAAGTGCTACTGTGACTCTCCAATTTGCTCACTTGGGGGCACACATCCTTAGTATAAATTTCATTTTTCTTTTATTTTTTATTTTTTATTTCAAACATTTTTTAAACATATTTAAACATTTAAAAAAATAAAATATATATATCAATACATTAATAGTCACTTCTTTAACCACTAAGAAAAGAAATTAAAAAAATGAGCGATCAAAATGAAGAGATAAAATGAGGCGGCATGATAACATTATTCATAAGAAATATGTGAATTGTAATCTCCTAGTTTGTGAAAATGCTAAATGTAATTAAAGAAAACTAAAAATAAATTTATTTTTTTATATCTAAATTATTGATATGCTGAAAATTTTGAGATTTAAAATATAAAATTTGAATTTTAAAATAAATCTATCAAAATGACTTTTATAAGTAAAAATGTAAATCATGAAATTATAAATACATATAGCACTACAACTATTATTAAAATATTATTAGAATATTATTTTCATTTTAAGATTTGAAAAAATGGAATAGTGTTTGTATTTGAAAGGTGTTTTGATATTGAGATGAGGGGCCTTACTAGAGTTATTAATCATTTATTTCCAAACCTTGCAACTTTTAGACCTCGTTTGGTTCTACAGATAGTCTCAATATATCATCTCGACATTTAAATTATATTCAAATACAAACATTTTTCAATTTCAAGTTTTTAACTTTTCATATAATCATTACAACTCTTGCAACTTCTCAACAAAACACAAAAAAAAAAACTTTCAATTTGTTCGAGTCTCAAAATAAAAAAGTATATTAAAAAGTTATATTATAGCAATATTTTTAAATTTATAATACTTTTATTCAATTTTTTTATCTCTTATTTATATACGAAAACCTCATAAAACATCTTAAAGTCAATTTATTTCACTATTATTTATAAATTATCTCATTATTATTTATATATTTTTCATCTCATCTCATTTCATTTGTGTAACTAAAAGAGACTAATGTCTTTAAATGGCAAGAATCAACAGGGGACCACGCTTAGCTTTGGGGAGCCATGACCCATCAAAAATTTTCCAAATTTCATAATAGCTCCGAGACTCCAAGATTTTATTCAATATAATTCTATAAATATATAAAGTGATCCCCTAACAAATTTACAATCCCCATATGCTCTCTAAATTTTTTAGAATTTCAATATACCTAAAAATGTCTGTCTCTAGTTTTTTTTCTTGTAGTCCCAAAATTTTTTTTTTTTTTTATCATTTCTACATATTATCTATTTTCAAGGATGCAACATCTTCAAAATTAAATCAAAACTAGGTTTAAGAGAAATAATAAAGATTTCAAAGTCTTTTATGATACAATAATAAGCTTCTTAAATATATGGAGTCCAAAATGAAATTAATACAAGAAAAACCAATGCCCTTTTCCTCTAACTCTGCTCTGCTAGGGTTTCCGTTAGGTGATACGAGTGTGGGTTACGTAGGCTGCATGGCAGCCACGGCGGGGCGTCTTTCCTTTGCAGAACTCGCTGCATCTGTGCCACAGCCTCTCCCAGAGGTGGTGGTTCCTTCTCGTTTACCTAAGAGTGCAGATGGTGCTCTCTATTTTCAGTTTTCAAAAGAAGAGATCCAACGTTCGGCTGAACCCTTCAAATATTCGATCGTCCTTAAGTTTCTTCGGAACCGTCCCTCTTTGGATGCCATTAGAGCATTCATACGTAGTCGTTGGGGTCTCAATGGAACTCCAGTGGTCTCTGCTATGCGGCGTCCTCGCAATGTGTTCGTCCGGTTCTCATCTGAGAATGATTTCCTGAAGGGCCTGTCTCATGAAGCCTGTGATATAGATGGGGTGTTTTATCGTGCGTTTCACTGGAATCCGGATTTCAGTGAGGAAGAGGAACCTTCCATGGTTCCAGTTTGGATTGTGCTTCCAGGTTTGCCACCTAACTTTTATCATGAATCGTTTTTACGTATATTCACTGCTCCTATCGGTAAGTTCATCAGAAGGGATAATCCTACACGCTGTGTAACTAGCACGGATGGAGCTCGGTTGTGTGTAGAGATGGATGTGGCGGTTAAACCCATTCCTTTTTTCTGGATTGGTGTCCCTGGTATGCCCTCTAGCCGTAAACAAGATGTAATCTACGAAACTCTTCCCGCTTTTTGTTGTAAATGCAAAGTGCAGGGTCATAATTTCCATACATGTCGTGTTGGGAAGGCTGTGAACGGGGAGAAGATCTGGGTCCGTCAAAAACATGCTATAAATATTGAGAATCCGAAGGTTAAGGATCTCGAGCAGGAAGTGGTTCAACAGGTTGAGATTCCGGAAGGGTCTGGGAAGGTAATAGACGAAACATCGAATGAGGATCTGTTGCTTTCTGATGGGGCTGCCCAGACGTGTGCTGGGATTGATGAGGTCCAGTTGGTGCAACTACCTGTATCTGAGATGCAGATGGGTTCTCAGCTGGTGCAATCCCCTTCTTTGGTCCAGACACAGAGGATGGTTTCGGAGATGAATGGAGGTACTTTTAATTTGGATTCTTTTAATGCTAATGAAATGTCATTTGAGCTTTGTCCGCAGGTGCAGGTTATTGAGTTAGAGAAACGTGGTGCTGCGGAAGTTAATGAAACAGAGGATTTTTGTCTTGATGCAGGGGAGTTTCCGGATGCGGCAGAGGCTATTGTGAATGATATTTCTAATAATACTAATGATTTTATTCTTGCAGGGGATTCGGTTTCTGATCCTGAACCTGACCTTGGTTCGGATGTTTTGCCTCAGGAGAAGGATTATCATACGGAGTCGGAGGGGGATCTCATCACCAAGAGAATTTATTCTAAAAAACAATTTGTGAAAGTTAGGAGTTCTACTCGGGTCCAAACCCGAACCACTAAATTTTCTCTATGATTGGTTCCATTTTTGTATGGAATATTAGAGGGATTCGTACCTCTAAAGGTTGGTTAAAGAAGTTGATTGGGTCATTTAAACCTGTTATCGTAGTTTTAATGGAACCTTTTACTAGCTTTGCACATGCTAATAGTTTGATGAGATGTTTGAATTTTGAGAATGGCACATCTAATGAAGCTGTTGGTGGGAAAGTTTGGCTGTTCTGGAATAACGCCGTTGTAGTTCATATTACTGGTATGACCTCTCAATTTATTTCGGTTCGTGTTGAAGCCGGTAATCAAGCTTTTTTATGTCATTTCATTTACGCTAAATGTTCTCGGAGTGAGAGACAGGAGTTATGGGCTGATTTGTGTTTGCATCGTATTGGAGTTGAGCCTTGTTTATTTGCAGGTGATTTTAACATTATTCGTTCTGATTCGGAACTGCGGGGAGGCCGGCCTAGGCTTCGGGGTGCTATGGATGATTTTAATAGTTGGATCGATCAAAGATGATTGATTGATATGAATATGCAGGGGACCAAATTCTCTTGGTGTAATGGCCAACACGGGTTATCCCGGAGTTGGGCTAAACTTGATAGGGTGTTTATTGATGCTGCTTTTTTGTCCCGTTTCACTAATGTTGTTTGTTCTTATCTTCCTCGTTCTACTTCCTATCATTGTCCTATGCACATTGAATTCTCGACTAATCCTTTCTCTTATGGTCCTTCTCCGTTTCGTTTTCAACAAATGTGGGTGGATCATCCTGATTTTTTTGAGTGTGTGCAGAGGGCTTGGATGGTTCCTGTGGCTGGTGGGGGTTTATGGAAGCTTGCTACTAAACTTAAAAAGGTTCGGGTCGTGCTCAGAGATTGGAATAAAAGGGTTTTTGGCTGGGCTACTTCTCATATTGCTCACCTGGAAGGGCAAGTGGATATGATTGAACGCCGACTTCAGCAAGATTGGAATGCCGAAGATGACCGGGAGTTAGTCTTGACCTCCCAGGAATTGTCTTCGTGGAGACGTAGGGAGGATATTCGTTTGGCTCAAATGGCAAAGTTAAAATGGAAGTTGGAAGGAGATAGAAATTCAAAATTTTTTCATGCTTGCTTGGCTAACAAAAGGCGTAAGCGTATATCTAGTATGAAAGCTGCGAATGGGATCGTGTTTGAGTCGCCAGAAGATATTCATCAGGGAGCAGTTGATCACTTCTCTGGTTTTCTCCAAACGGATCCTCCCCGTGATTTGCCGGATCTGTCCTATCTTATTTCGCCTGTTATTTCTGATGAGGATAATGGCCGTATCGTTTCTATTCCGTCTATGGATGATATCTTTGAGGCTTTGTCGTCTATTCCGTCTAACAGTTCTCCGGGTCCTGATGGTTTTGGTGCTGGTTTCTTTAAGAGCTGTTGGAATATTGTTAAAGAAGACGTCTTTGAAGCTATCTCGGAGTTTTTTCTTTCTAAGCAGTTGCCTCGATTCTATACGGCCTCGTTTATTGTTTTACTTCCGAAAATTGATGAGCCTACTGGGTTCGAGCAGTTTAGACCCATTAGCCTTTGTTCGGTTCTCTATAAAATTTGTTCTAAAATTCTGGTGAATCGTTTGACTAGTCTTCTTCCCAGCATGATTTCCCTTGAGCAAGGTGCTTTCATACCGGGTCGCAGTATTTTTGAGAATATTTCTCTGACTCAGGAAATGGTGCATTCTATCAATAAGAAATCTCATGGTGGTAATATTATTCTCAAAGTGGATATGGCTAAAGCTTATGATCGGGTTGACTGGTGTTTTCTTTTGGAGGTCCTTCGTACTTTTGGTTTCTCTCCTCAGATTTGTGATTTAATTCGAGTTTGTATCTTCTCTCCTTGGTATTCTGTTATGATGAATGGAACCCATAAGGGTTTTTTTCAGGAGGTCGTGGTTTGCGTCAGGGGGATCCTATTTCCCCTTATCTTTCATTATTCTTCAAGAAGTCCTCTCTAGACTCATTAAAAATAGCGTGGTGGAAAAAAGATTTGGTCAGTTTTCACAAGCCAAAGGCACGGTTCAAATTTCACACCTTATGTATGCTGATGATGTGGTGATCTTCACTAATGGTAGTACAAGATCTGTTCAGGAACTTCTGTCTATTTTTCAGAAATATGAGACTTGGTCTGGCCAGAGGATTAATAAAGAGAAGACTGCAATTATTTTTTCTACAAAAAGTCCCCTGAGTCGCAAGAGAGCTATAAAGCGTATGACTGGGTATTCAAAGGGTCTTTTCCCTTTCAAATATCTAGGAGTGCCTATTATTTCAGGGAGGCTCAAGCAAGTTCATTTGGAAGAGATGGTTATAAAAGTCCGCAACAAAATTAGTGGCTGGAAGATGAAGCTTCTTTCTTCGGGCGGTCGTCTTATTCTTCTGAGGCATGTGCTCTCTAGCATGGCTCTTCATTTGTTTGCTGTTCTTCAAGTTCCTAAATCGATTATTAAGGAACTGCATCGCTTAATGAGTACATTCTTTTGGGGAGAGGCTAGTGGGAAAGGAAAAAAAAATGGGTTGCTTGGAAAAATATGTGTCTTCCAGTTAATGAAGGTGGTTTGGGTTTGCGCCACCTTGATGATATGCAAAAGGCTTTGCACATGAGGTTTGCTTGGAACTTAATCCAAGGTAACTCGTTATGGGCTCGCTTCTTCAAAGATAAATATGTGGGTTCTAAACCTTGGATTCTTATTGACTCCAATAAAGGCACAAGATTCTGGAAAATGATTGCTAAAAGTATTCCTTTGGTTCTCGAAAGTTCTAAGTGGCGGCTCAGGGAAGGTAATCTGTTCTTCTGGTATGATAAGTGGAGGGATCAAGGTCCCTTGTGTTCGAATCTTCCGGTGGTTGCTAACCCTTTATTGAAAGTTAAGGACTATCAACTGTCAAATTCTTGGGATGTGGATTTCTTGGTTAGTTTGGTGGGTCTTGATCATGTGAATGATATTCTGGATTCTTTAGCAGGTTGCAAGAGAGGTTCGGATGCCTTGGTTTGGACAAAGCAAGATAATGGTTGTTTCTCCACTCAATCTGCGTGGGATTATATCCGTATTAGGGGTTCTATGATGAATGGGCATCCTTGGATGTGGCATAAGTTACTCCCTTTAAAAGTTTCGGTGTCTATGTGGAAGGCTTGGCATAATGCCTTTAGTGTGGATGATCGTCTCCGTCATGTAGGGGTACCAATTGTTTCTAAGTGTGATTGCTGTAATGCTGGTAATTATGAGGACCAAAATCATGTTTTGTTTGGAGGGGATTTTGCTGCGCGGATCTGGCGCTATTGTGGAGCTATATTTGGGTTACCACTTCGTGGTACTTGGAAAGAGTCAGTGTCTCTTTGGTTTCGTCAAGCTTCCTTCTCTTCTCAGGTTGGTATTATTGTGGGGCTTCTTCCTTCTATTATTTCTTGGCGTCTTTGGCGGCGTAGATGTGTTGCTCGTATGGAAGGTCGTCTTGAATCTTTTAATTTGGTTTGGCACTCAATTGTTCATGAGATTCGCGCTATTTGCCACGGCATTCACAAAGTTTCGAAATGCTCTACGAGCGATTCTCATATTTTACACTCTTTGTTTATCTTGCCTCTTGTTCCCCAAAGGCGTGGTTCGAGGTTGGTGGCCTGGCGTAAACCCATTCAGGGTCGTTTTAAGTTAAACACTGATGGTAGTAGTCTTGGGAATCCTGGGCCGTCTGGGGCAGGTGGTATTATCAGAGATGATCATGGTAATTTAATTCATGCATTTGCCGTTCCTCTTGGGTCTGGGTCGAATAATAGGGCAGAATTATTAGCGCTGTTGCATGGTCTTAAAGCTTGTAAAGCTTTGAGTATTGGTTATGTCGAAGTTGAACTTTATTCACAAGTAGTGGTCTCGTGGTGGAAACAACGACGATGTGGGGTTTGGTACCTGGAGGATTTTTGGGAAGAGATTCTTGGTCTTTTGGATTCGATGGTCTGCTCTGTCTGTCATGTGTTCAGAGAAGGTAATAAAGTTGCTGATTGGCTTGCTAAGTATGGTGCGCTTGGTCATTGTGTGGAGCAGTGTGAGATTGGGGAAGTGCAGAGTTTGTTGAGAGGTCTAATCCGCTTGGACAAGCTGGGTATTCCCTCGGTACGCTGCTTTTAATCTGTTTCTTTTTTGTTTGTTTTGTTTCTTAGGCTTGTTTAGTTTTCCCTTGTGTGTTGTTTGTTTGTCTTTAGGCTTGTTAGTTTATGGTTTTGGTTGCTTGGCTTATTTTGACACTTGGTTTTGGGTTAGTTTTTAGAGTTTATCTTGTAAGC
>QEOT01009286.1:0-29931 GCA_003123785.1 Pterocarya stenoptera | reverse complement strand
TATATATAAAAAAAAAAAAAAAAAAAAAGGAAGAGGCCGGACCGAATGGACCGGACCGGACCGAAAGCCACCGGTCCGGTCCGGTCCCCTTGGGTGTTCGGTCCGGTCCGGTCCGGTCCAATTGATGGACCGAAAACTTTCGGTCCATCGCCGGACCGGACCGGACCGGACCGTGTGCAGCCCTAGTGATGGTCAACTAAGGGCAAACATGAAAGAAATTATCTAGCACTAAAGATCATTTTATTATAAGCAAAGGAAGCAGTCTTCACATAAATTTTTCATTTTCTTATTTTAAGCAAAAGAGTTTTAAAAAATGACTGCCAAAGTCTATCGTACCTTCTCTTTATGAAGAAGATCTAGAATTTAATTATATGAAAACTTTTGTAAACATGCCATAAGTGGAGACGAAGTATCTTGACTTTTATTAATCATAATTTTTATCAAACACACAAGTGAATTCTACATCATGAATGGAAGTACAGCATTCATGCACTCAAAAATCTATGTCTTCAACCAGATGAACTAAAAACATTTAGGATAGAAACCCATAGAACCTCATGGCCATGCATCAGAAGAGAATTTCTCACCGGCCGTAGAGCCAATTTGGGGCCGCTCTTACCATACTGTATAAGGTACTTGACAGGGTACCCTTTCAGCTTATGAGATGCAATCCCAAGATCATTGAAAGTCAAAGTTGTCAATAACTATTTTAATAATAATATACAGCCACCATGAGTAGTAATGATAAGTTTTAAACTTCAACTAAAATAATTTATCACCAGATTGCAAATGATAGATTCAAGACATACTTGGTATATCCATTCCCAATGTGCGGAAGAAAGCCATATTGTTCTACAAGTGTGCCCATTGATTCAAAATCCTATCCTCGGTACCAATCATTGCAGCAGGTCTCATAACAATGCATCATTACCTCAGACTGACAAGTCAACAAAAATCCACGTAAAGCTTTTTCATCAATAAATTTGTGGCCCCCTAAGATTCGTAAAACTGCTCCGATCCTATACAAGCACATTGCTTTTCTCAAGGCAAGAAAACTCCATACTATCCTATGGATCTTTAGAATGATTTCATTAGACTCACCAAAATGCATAACAAGTAGCACTATCTTTGTTGGGTCGACCTTGAAACCCACCATTAGTTGCCTGTCTCTGTCGCAGCGTAAAGACAAGTGAATGACAAATAGTTTTACAGGCTTACTTAAAGAAAAAAAGAAACAATTGAACTATTCAAAAGTAAACATCCAATTGAAACAAGCAAAGAAAAAAGTTGATCTAGGCAGCAAGAGTTTGACTTTGTTTTAATTTAGTTTTATTTAATTATTGGAGTTGGGAATATATTTTCAATATGCTCTCGACATTTGTGTTAATCTGAGGAGTGATGCTAAAGGAACCCTAGATGTGATATTTAGGAAAAGTATGTCCAATGCCTAGGTCTTTTTTCATTGTCTAACTTCCAGCAGTTCATCTAGTATTAAAAAAACACAACCCCAGAACTTGATTTCACACACATAAGAATTCTTTCTTTTTCTTTTTTTTTATAGGCAAGCAGAAACTTTTATTGATAGCAATAGGCATAGCCCATGTATTAGAATTCCAATCTTTGTAGGATAGAAACCCTAGCACAACCCATCTGTTATAAGCTTGCAAACCCACCAAGCCAGAACAACTACACTTCCGAAATACCATTCACAGCCATGAAAGATGAATTGAATAACATTTTCTTCATTTTCTAGTCTATTTTTGAGTTCTGAAACATACTGATGGAGTGGCTACTAAAGTCATAATGACCTTTATATTTGCTGCTAAAGTAATTTCTTTACATTTAAAGGCATGTTCACAAGCTTCTGTGATTAGATGAGGAAAACAATACCTGGAAGATCCAAAAGGAAGGAGGGGTTGTTGATGGCGAGGCGCGACGGTGGAGGTGGTGCTGTAGACTGCTGCAAGGAGGGCTTGTGGATTTTGCCTTCTCGGCGAGAGAGAGTGAGAGAGAGAGAGAGAGATAAACAAATAACAGGAGTAGGGCAAACCTGTAGTTACACTCAATCATACATGGGCATAAACGAAATAAAAAGAGTCAAACAAAACTACTGTTTATTCTTGTTCATCCATCGATAGGCTTTTTAAGTATAAGAAGATATTGATAAAATTAACCTCATTGTGTACGACTACAGTTACTTATAGAGTTAGACGGTGCAGAGCACCCGAGGGGTGTTTAGGTCATTGGTGCAACAAATAGGTAAATCTCATTGTTTAATATTCTTCAATGCATTCTGAAGATTACTGTCTTATTAATTCCTTCTTGTTGTCATTTGTGCTGGCAGACCTGAGGTGATGGACCTTGCTGTCTTACAACCTGGTAGATTTGGTAAACTTCTTCTTTATATTCCTTTGCCCAGTTCAGATGAGCGTGGGCTGATATTGAAAGAGCTTGGGAGGAAGAAGCCTATTGATGCCAACGTGGATTTGAGTGTTATTGGGCGAATGGATGCTTGTGAAAATGAGTGGGGATTGGTGTTGCGGTTTTGCACCACACATCTAAATTTCTACTAATGACAGATGAATGAAGCTACAATGATTGCTCCTGAAGAGAAACTAATATCAACTGAGAACACTTCTGATGCAACCCCATGGACCATCAAGACGACACATTTTGAGCAAGCTCTGAGTAAAATCTCTCCTTCCGTGTTAGACGAGGTATAATTTGATCTCTGCTTATTAGAATCCGGTGCGAGGATACTTGAGTCACTAACCAGGTCAATTCATTTTTTCGAACTCCTTTTGACATGTCTTCCATTGTTGGAGTAGCAAAAACAATACTACTCGATTTTATCCAAGAGCTTAAAGGCAGCATGCAAAGAATGATTATTCGGTTTTTTACAGCGCCATAGCTGAGAATGAGACAATCCACTCATTCTCACAAGCATCCATTTGCCCAATAGCACTCAAATCCACACTGGCATCAATAGGCTTCTTCTTCCCAACCGCTTTCAAAATCAGCCCACACTCATCCGAACTGGGCAAAGGAACGTAAAAAAGTTTACCGAATATAGCAGGCCGTAAGACAGCATGTAAGAATATCCATCTTTGCTCACGGCACATCTTGAAAGAATATCCACTGTGTAGTCTCCATCTTCAGGCTTTCTATTTGCATCATCTGGACCACACATTAATTGTTTAATAATTCATGAATTTGAATTGAAAGAAAGATGGCCATGTTCAGTGAGAAACCATAGGCAGTTCTCACCTTCAGATACACTTTTTACTCTTTCAAAATTTATTATCACTCCCCATGTGACTGGGTCCTTGATAGAGAAAGATGGGGAAACTTCTTCAGAACTAGAGCATTCAATACACACGAGCCTTCTAGCCTGCAAGAAAGGTAAGCAATACTTTGAAGAGAACACAATATCATGAACATCCTTCTTCAAGCTTCTGTACTGCTGTAGCAGATCATAATAATTCTTTAAACTATCTTCTTCTTCAATTATAATTGAATTCCTCTCTTCTTCAAGATCCTTTACTTGTTTCTGCAAATACAATGAATAAGGGTACATTTTAGTCTAAAATCACAGGGATGAAATATTGGCTGAAATCCAAACCAGGAAGACCAGTGAAGAGGCTTTCTTTAACATCAACATTGAGTTAAAAAATCAGATAATTTATATCATTTTCTTTTTATTTGTTCATCTGATAAAGGAAATTCAGGTCCTTGATTTCCACAAGATGCTCTCCCTTCTGTCATAGGATCATCTTTTCATTCTGTACAGAGTGGTCTATGCAAGGTCTCAACCTCACACATATTTTCTGTCTAGACTTTTTCGTCAGACTTTTTTTTTTGTGTTGATAAGCAATAGAACTTTATTGATAAAAGTACACAGGAAGTAAACAGGAGATACACCTATCTTGAAGATGAAAAAGATGCTAAAAACTCATGCAGGCTAAGTCCATTAAAGTCAATAGATACATTCCAGAGGAAAAGGGTGTTGATAAAGAAATTCTTCTGCTCCTCAGCAGTCCAACTTTTTTTTAACTTTTCACTACTATCTAAATTTTTTTCATTTTTTTCACTATTTATATGTGACCTCTTGACTTTATGGTCCTTTAGAGTCAGATACAAAGGTGACATCCCGGGCTGGGTCTCTCATCTTTGAGTTATTCGGGTATTCGCTTGGTCTATGTAGAGGGGGAAAATGAAAAAAAAAAAAAAAAAGACCTTCAAACAGAATTTATTTTTTACCAATTAAATATCTATCCTCCCCCAGAAGATCAAAACAAGAATTCGAAAAAACCAAACCTTATAATATGGAAAGTTGGCTCCAAACAAGAACATTAGCCAAAGCCATTAATTTCAATATGTGTCTTCTGCCATCGTCAACTAACCTCAAAACTTGGAATGGCACGGTCAGCTTGGAACTAATAGAATGAATTACGAAGCAAATTTTCAGGATCTCCATCTTCACAACGCATTTGATTCAAAATCATATTGTAGCTTAAATGGAAGGCACTGCAATGCATTGAAATGGAAATCAGTGAATGCAGTTCCAATATCTTTATGGTCAATTGCAACTACATAAATGAATTGACTTCTAGTTCCACGAAAAATCATTTCGTTTATACAGATGGACCTACTGCATGAAAAGTGTGGGCTCTTCTAATTCTTTAGGCTTTAGACTCCGAGTTTCTAGTGGTTCCGAATTTGTGCTTTTCAAACATAACTACACACAAGTGCCAAAGCAAAAGCAAGGTTAGGCTACCAATTAACAAAGGATCGCTGCCCAGGCAGCGGGTGTGGCCATATGAGGCAGCAACCTGCACTGGAGGGTATTGTGCACCCCGGTACTATGAGCGCCACAAGAGACACCAGCGAACCATGGGTGCTGCAAACACCGATGTAGTGTCCATTACGTCGGTGCTGTGCGCGTCTGAGGACTGCGGTGTGCACCTGAGGTGCTGATGCCGTAGACCAAGTAGAGCATCACACAGTGTTGTGTCGGTGCGCATCGCACCCATGAGTATCAATGGTGCAAAGCGCCGTAAAGCTCGCGATGTGGCTCGCGACGTGGCTCGCGACTTGTTCCGTCATAGGTAGAGGTGAGTGCACGGTGGTGGAACAAAGATGATGAGCCAGCGGCGCTGCCATGGAGGGCTGCTCAAAAACGCAACGGAGTGGTAGAGGCTAGAGCTATCGGCAGCACCGTGCTATGTTGCTCATGGCTCTGCCCTCACCAGCGTCCAGCGCCGCACGTAGAGGTGCAGTGCAGCGCCGCAAGAGGCTCTGCCCAGCACCGGCTGGGTGCAGCGCGCTGCCCATGGTGCACACATATGCAGCGCCTGAGTAAAGCGCCGTGGTGCAGGCCGGAGCAGAAAGATCTGTTGTGCGAAGATCGGTGAGCCAAGGCAGGTGCAGCGGCTCTGCGATCTGCTAGCCAGAGGTGCACGGCGCACCTTGGTGGTGCGGCAGCGCGCACCAGTAAGCGACGCTGAAAGGGTGGCCAGAATTTTTTTTTTTTTTCCCTTCCGTGCATAAGGGTCGGTGGCGGCGGCTCTATGCAATTTTGTTGGTTTGGAGGAAAAGTTACTAGGTTACGGTTTGATGAAGAAGCTGAATAGTTTTCTTTGTTTGTAATGTTATATGATTTTGGGCTGTGGGCTGAAAAAAGCTTGGGCTTGTTTTAAAATCACCTTTGGGCTGAAATGGTTTTTGGCTATAAACAGATTTGTTTTAAATCCGGCTCATACTATGTACTTGTATTTAAAATGTATTAGTTCATTTTTTTTTTTTAATAAAAATAAAAGATCACTGGGTGATTTGGGCTGTGAGCCCGGCAGGCCAGGCCTACTCTACAACTGGGTGCCCAAGAGGGTTCGGCACACTGGCTATCCAAGATCAGTGGCATAAGTTTTTTTTGACAAAATACTTAGATGGTATTTTGAACCCAAAACCTCGCGGCTCACACACAAGGGATATAAGCTCAACCGTTGGACTAGAGCTTACTGTCAGCATATTTATTGTTTTTATTTATTAATTCAATATGTAATTGTGGCATAGAATTTTTTTTTTTTTTAAATATTTTTTGCATATGGTTATTGAATACATACATGCCATAACATTATGAGATTATTCTTGTCACATTTGTTAGGCATTTTATTTTATATTATAAATTGTCTATATTATTATTCTTTGTGAATAATCAATATCTGGATGAAATGTGATATGATTTTTTTTCTTTTTGTACATGTATTATGTTTACATGTCAAAATATGAGCTTATTTTATCATTTGTATTGTTAGACTATTTTTAAAATTAGTCTTCAATTTTTTAGAATGTGATAAACTAGAGGATTAAGTAACCTGAGTTTGATTAGTTCATGCTTATGATTGGCTCAAATTAATTTCTTCGATCTAGGAATAAATTATTTTTTTCATGTAACTAACTCGGTAGATTACTTATCCTAGTGGGAGTATAGTCGAGAATTAATCTCCTATACAATATTAATCTGCGCGAAAATTAAGTTGAAAATTAATAATTACGCATTGTGGCTGAAGAGATGATTAGGAAGCATAGAGAATTTTTGATCTTGCGACATGTATTAATTATTTTTTTTCTAACTTAGATTGACGCAACAAGTTTCTTAGATGTGTGTGCAATTAGAAGTGCATAGATTAGTAACTTAGAGATAACCAAGAAGAAAGCCTAGAGATTATTTATAAGACTTAATCGTCATTAATCTCCTCCATGAGCAATAATTGGAAACGAATTAAGATCATTATGAGTGTCAGATAATCTTAGACCATCATTATTTTAAAAACTTCTGAAAGGTCTAGAATAAAATTGGAAGTGCGCGTGGGACGCATGCACTACAATTTTTTCATAGAAGTTGATAGGATCAGCTGTCAAATAGAGCTAAACCACTATTTTTTCTTTGAGAATCTTGTAGGTAATAACCAAAACTGCACGTTGTTTTTGTAATGCAAAGATTAATTGTTCTTATATTTAAAGTTAAGCATTATAATCTTGAAGTAACTTAGATTAACTCACAGATAAAGACATACTCTCTAAAACTTGCTAGTATGTTTGGCAAGTAAGACATTAAAACATGTGTGCAGGAATGTTGAGGACATTCTTAATTGGCACATTCATTTTAAAGGTTTTATCAGTGTACCTTTATGTGGTATTAGCATTAGTAATCTTGCTCAAATTTTATTTATCTCTAACGAGAACAAATAGGTTCTTGCAAATATATTAACTTAAGAACACCTCTTAAGAGTAATGTAATATACCAAAGACCTTGAAGGTTTACATGGTAATTATGGCAAAAATCTGAATACTTAGGTACGACTTAATTAAACCGAAAAATCTTGCTAGTGATTGCACTAATGTAAGATAAATTTTAGGCTAAGATAATTTCTCGCAATTTTTTTTTTCTTTTCTCTCCTATAGTGGATTGGAGAATATGAAAAATATCGGGTAAGCAAGAAATTTGGATATATCGCTAGTTAGCAGCTAAAACGTCACATACTGCATTTGTTGCACAAAGCGATGTTTTTAATTAGTGCTTTTAATGCGATATTAGTGAAGTCTATACCTAATTTAATTTAAAACTCATTGAAAATAGTGGTGCTAGTGAGAATTTCTAGAGGTTTAGAAGTTGGATGGTCACTCATCGACTCAGTGATATTATTTCTCGAGTGAAGAGATATACTAAAATATGTCGTGTAGGCATAGGATGATAGGATGAAGCTTGATAAATTGAATGTTTTCTCACTAATGAGATCTCTCTCCTTTATTTAGAAGAGTCAAAGAGAAAATACAAATATGAGAATTTTCTATGTTAATGTTCCTATTCATGCACACTAAGGGACATGAAATAAATGAATTATGGCGCAAAACAGTTGTTACATCATACTTGGGTTAATGTAATATGGGGTTGCGGCCTTCATTCTGATTTGTCATCCTTAGATCGAGTTCATTCGCCTTTGAGAAAGACTGAGTGACTATTTTGTACAAACGTGAATTCTATTAAAAATCAAGAGGATCTAAACTTGATCATTTTTTGATTGAGTCAAAAAAATTACTCGTATTTTCGGCGAAGGTGGGGAATTGTGGATTTTTGTAACACTTGGAAAGAATGTTTTCATCACATTGCATTCCACATTACCTTAACCTTAATATTTTCAAGATTTTTTTTATAAAGATCGTAAAAAATAGTGGGAATAATTCAACAACTAGTGTGATTCTACATTTGAGTACTCCCAAAAAGTTATAAAATATAAAGATCCTCATAAATAGCGTGGAAAGCGATATATCAACATTATCTCGTCGTCTAGAGACTAAAAAAGAATATTTGTAATATGGCTTCGCTAAAAGTATTAAATTCACATAGTAGGAATCTCAACGTAGAATCTTAGATTCACTTTACTTACATGATCCAACTTGGGTTGTTGATCTGATTGACACAGAAAAGTGAAGTTGATAGAGATATAGATCCATCTATTGGTACTAATTGAGTTACCTTTAGATAGTTATTGATCGCAAATTTATTGAAACTTTTCTTGAATGAGTTAAATAGTTGATTCTCGTAGGAGAATTAGGTTAACTTTTGTAATGTTTAGGCATAAAGTACTTTGAACGCATGATTGTTACTAGTACTATTTTGATATAAAAAGCGAATGAATGTTGTTGTTCTTGTTTACATGCGGCCTAAATAAACCGTCTATTCAAAGATACCCAATGTACCTAATCTTTTTTTATTAATAACCTATTGAATAAAATGAGGTTCTTTGAACGCTGTTGACATTCTTAGAAAATTGTCATCCAAAGAGATATTTCGAACTGGTTATCTCAAATAATTAATTGTCGCCTAATAAGAGGTTTTCCATACTACGAGGTGATGAACATGGATTTGTGAAAAATAGCTAAAACTTCACATTTTGTGAGACTGTGTATAAAAAAACAGTTTCTATGAGCTTTTGTTCAAAATTCATAGACAATTAATAAGATGGAGAATACCAAAGAATTTAGTTTTGTCTATACTATTTGGTGTTTTTATTATGGTTTACTCATGGAAGTTAGAGGTTGAGATTTTGTTAAGGGTAATATGTCTTACTTGATTAAGTGAGTTTATGATGCGATTGTCATTAAAAGTAATGACTAAATTATTATGATTGTCTTTGGGGACAAAGGCCCTAATCGCTTTACCCTTAATAAAAAATAAATTATGGTTATCTTACATATTTTTGTTGAGTACAAGAGATTTATATAAAACCTTAAAGTCGCAAATTAAGTTTATTGAATGATATTTGTGGTCATCTTGTAGATTCTTAAAAATTGCAGTTGGATTTGCTGACTAGAATCTAAGGTTTAGATATTCGCGATGAATCGTCGTTGACTTCATGGTTGTGCAAAAGACTTTTATATGTAAAAGTAGAGTTTCTTGGTAGGAGCATGTTTTTGAAAAGTTACTACACATTAGAATGCACATGAAGAGAAATGGTCATTAAACACCACTTGAGAGTTGTGGTTTAATAATTTGTAGTTGACCATGTGATTTCTCTCTATTTCATTGTATTGCTCGTCGTGCACATGATATTGATGTGTTCTATGATCATGTGGTGTAATTGGAAGCATTTTTTGGCAAGCATACACATTCAGCATAAATTTAGGAGTTATGATGAAAAATGTTTATCAACAGGCTTAGATTAGCTCACTCACATGAGCGATCATCTTTAGCACTACAAAGGGGTAGCGAGCAAAGATGAGACAGTGTGTCACTCGGTACTTGTCTAGAGAGGGATAAGTTGTAAAAAAGATATGTCGCCTTAGTGAGAGCTAAGATAAGGTTCATCATGTTTAAAAGGACCGTGCATAGTTATCCACAATCCTTGTAGCCTATGATTTAGCCAGATACAAGATCCTCTTTGGCGTTTTAGATAGCAAACAATTGGAGGAACTCGAGTTAGGCGTTGAGATAACGACTACACTAAGATCTATACGGTAAATTGAGATTAGATATACGCTTTTTTTTTTTTTAAATAGAACTCCACCATAGTATGTATTTCATACTACATATGCCTTTGTGACAAACAGTAGAGGTGAGTGAATGGATCCATGTTTTCTCACCGTATGAGTCTTGTAGGTCATAATTGATGACCTTAATTTATTTTTGCCCTTAAGAGACCTTTGACTATGTCACGAGATTGATGTTTTAGTGTCTACTACTTTGGCGTGTTATCTATGTCCATGAATGATATGGTCTAAAGAGATATTACTAAGAAAACGATTGGATTGAAACTAAATGACATGAAGACGAAGGAAAAACTATTTGGTAACACATCGACAATGATGTGTACTCATTGCCAGCAAGTTGTGTTGTTTCTTGTGAGTTGCGACATAGTTGTGAGTACATTATATTTTATGGAGACTGAGCATTGCTCTGAGTCATTTGGATTCGAGAAAGATTAGAGATGCTTAGTCTGATGTGACCAAATGAGTCGGGGCATAACGAGACACTTTTAGGGATGTTGTTATGCTGGTCTTCTCTTGGAGAGATTTAGTATAATGCTCTCATTTTTCTTTTACAGACGTGCTCGATGGTCGCACAACCTATTTGCCAGTATGAACAAGATTGAGAACATATTGAAAGATGCAGACCTGAGGTCTTGCCCACTATATGTAAGTAGGAAATGTAAGAAATGGGCACCCATAGTGGGCATCCCTTCACCTTCTCTTAGAGGTTATGAAGTAGTTCTTAAACCACTTCATGAGACTTGATGGTTGGCCATTAAGGGCCAGCCGGGGATTACACTTAGAGGGGCTATGTAAATAGCCCCTCCCCCTTGTGATTGACACTTGCATCATAAAACGATCTCTCTTTCAAAAGTTTTCTCTCTAATCATGGTATCTAGGCTGTGAGATTTGTGAGTGTTGTTCTGGTATTACCACGTAACATACTCCACCATCGATATGAAGATCGTGGATAAACAACGACGTTGGAGAATCCGTGGAACAACCACACTAGATCTCCGATTTACCAACGAGGTAATATCGATTCCGCTACGTATTCTGATTTAGTATTTTTAACACACAGGGATGCATAAGCCCTTAACAAGAAGTTACACGCAAGTGCACCATCAAGGGGAAATTTTGTCTATTGGCCCCAAGAAATTATTTCCATCTAAAGGTTTGAACCTTAGATCTGGAGGAAGTATACCACCCAGACCACGGTATAGATTTACCACTTGGATAAGTATAACTAAAAATATACTATTTTAAGTGCATGCATATGTTAATCAATCAAATATAAGAAATTCTGCTCAGAACTATTCAGGTGAATAGTATAAAAATGTTGGTCACTTATTAAGTTTCAGAAGATACACGTAAACGGATTATAGTTTAAATCTAACGGTGAAAAAATAAATAAATCTATAATATGCTTCCAACGTACCTTAATCAATCCTTTCTGAAATAATATCTCAATAACTTCCTTTAAAATGGGAAGCAAGCCAGAATGATGCACCCCAATCCCACATTTTAGGAGGGGTAAAATATTAGAAACCTGGGTAAAAAAGTTCAAAAGCACTAACGAAGAAAAAAAATATTCAAAAGCATGAAAATTGATACGAAACCACAAAAGCTACTTACATTAACATGTAGCATTAAAACTAGATTTAAGCAGAGCTACACCCATAATCATGGTCAGCATATAGTAATCAATGCATAAAAGTACCATAGCAATCATATTGAGGTGATCCATAAGAACTCCAAGTGGTCATGAATGGAACCCAGGATGTTAAAATTCACAGCTCATCTCAGGCCCCACTATTTGACAAGTACTAGGCACATGAGCACATACTGATATCACAAAATTTTAGATCCCACCTCATATATTGGCATACAGAGACACAGCACATCACATTTTCTCTAATTGGATTTTATTTGTTAAATTTTAAATGCCCATTTTCTAACAAGTAGCCATCTTCATCCAAACATAATCAATGGGAGTGCTCATATTATGTTTTTGCTTATTCCTTCTACTAGACACCATTTAGAGCTAGCTGGTTTAGATTCATATATGAAATGAGATGGTTTTAGATGAAAGATGGAAGTTAAAAAAAATATTGTTAGAATATTATTTTTTAATATTATTATTATTTTGAGATTTGAAAAAGTTGAATTGTTTATTATATATTGTGTGAAAATTTGGAAAAGTTAAAATGATGAGATGAGATAAAATGAAATACTTCCCGAATTCAAACTTTAAGGCCTCAAGCAAGATCATCAAGATAAACTAGGACAGGATTTCTAAAATATACATATATCTTGCCTTTGCTTCATTAGGAGAAAAGAAAAAGCAAAACTGTAAAAATATGTGCTTAAAGCTACTACATTAACTCCACTTGTTTACGGGAGAAGCAAGATATATACATATATATATATAATTAAAAAAAACCTATAAAAAGGAGGATATTTTGTGCATGTCTAAGAGAGAGAGAGAGAGCATCCGGATAAAAAAACTACAATAAAATAACTTGAGCAAGATATATTACTGAGAGGTGGGTAATTCTACGTACCAGCATTGCACCTTTAAGGGTTTAGTGTCCAAGTTGTATCTTCAAAACCACTATATTGGCTCGGATGCACACAAACATAGACAGATGTTTGACATACACAGAATAAGAACTCACTGAGGAAGCTTCTTGTCATTTGAAAGAATATGCATAACACTACAAAAAATAGTTTCTACACTCACTTTCTCATCATCCCCATTCAGATCCAATTTTGCCATCTAAAATGCCAAATAAGAGAACTAAAACTCTAATTCACATATTTATACTCAGATGAGTTAGAGTAAGAAAAAATCTACATGGATCTAGTAGCATGCAACATCGTGATGAATGGTGCCCAAAACTTTTTGTTCAGTGAATGGTCCACAGAACATAGAGGACATTTTTTACCAAAAGAACAATGTTGCGATGGAAGCATTGCTAAGTGATTTTTTATAGGCCATTTGTTTAAACTAAAAATTAGCGTAAGAAATGAATCATTGGAAATACAAGTATTTTTTTTTATTTTTATAAGTAGGTAAGAAGACATTTTATTAATATTATTATATTCAAAATAAAGCCAAGAAAAAAAATTCAAAATAAACAATATTCCTAATACAAAAAAAGTATATGAGAGAATTCCCTAGTTAGGAACTAGAAAAGGATAAAAAGTAATCCATAATATATTCAAACATGGCAATGTGACACTACTTTCAAGTTATTTTTCTATAAAATATACTATAAAGAAAAAGTCTGACTTTTCTCTCCCTTACTTTTCTCTCTGTACGATTTCTCTTTGATCATGGAAAACATTCTCACCCCGTTGAGTTTGGGTGGTCTGTGACGGTGGTTCACTTTCGAGTTACTGGGTGTTTTTAATCTGTATTTAGAATGGCTGCTCTCAAAAACATTAGTATAGAATCAAAATCTTTTACTTTGGTGAAGGAGGGGAGCTTGGTGTCTGTTACAGAGAGGAGTTGGAGGGTGGTGTCAAAGGTGGTTTTGGTACTTTCGTCGGTGAAATGGCTATTTAAGGCCATGGATGCTTTCATGAAAGAAGAAAAAAGAGATTTTTTCTCCATATTCAGGGAAGGTCATTGTAGTTACATTGTGTAGCGTTGTTCTAATATTCAAGGCCGTTACATCGTGGTGGTGGAAGGAAAAACTTTATTTTCGTTCTTAAAGAGGAGGGCAGAGGATGGAAGAAGATGGGGGATGCTCTAAAAGATTTTATGCATGTTGAGAAGTCAATTCTCGATGTGGGGACCTTGAAAAAACCAGAGGAGATGGAGTTAGCTCAACCACAACACCGCTCAAGGAGGCGTTGATGGTGGTGAAACCATCTGGTATGCAGGCTAGGGTAGTCGACTAGAATGGGCAGATAGCTTCTGCCAATCCGTAAGGCTCTAACAGAGAGGCTCGTTTAGTACACTTGCAGGGTGGTGGTGGCAGACCTACATGCGGTGTGGCAAGAGGGTAGGTCCTTTGCATCTTGCTGGACGTGAAACATCAATTAGATGTTTTGCAAGTTAAAATTGACTGGTTTATAAGCAAAGAGAAAGATGTAGATCGAAGTGGGCCCTCTTTGGGCCAGGAAAAGGGAGTTGTTTGTATAAAAGGGATAGGCCAGGAGCTTTTGGGCTTCAAGGTTTTGGACAAGCTTGAGCCCAAAACATCAGGTCAATCAAGCTCATTGGGCCCAAGCCCAATTGGGTCAGCCAATTTGCTCAAAACATTGGGCCCAAACCTCAGCCCGTTTAGAGGATTCGTAACATCTCTTTGCATCGGCCATCCACCGAGCGTTTGCTGGAGATTCCAGCGACGGCACATCAGCCAGATGCGGGACTGTCAATGATGGCTTAGAAAATAGCAGCGATGACGAGGGTACTGCCGGCGATGCTGCAAGTTAAGGAAAAATGGGAGATATTGCTACCGGAAGCGTCGATAGACAATCTTTGTGCCCAAAAAGTGCCAACAGACCCTCAACCATATCCTACTCAAGTAAAGGCTTTCCTTCCAACTGAGGTTCATCTCGACGCACTGTTGGAGGGTGAGGATGATTTAACCCTGAGTAGCAACGTAGGGTTTTCTCATAGGTTTAACCACATCGATGGCAATGATGTGGTGTTGGTTCCTAAAACTCTATCATTAACACCACTCTCTGCCAATGAGGTGGAGTTTAATGAGGGTATTGTGGTTGAATGGGAAGGGGGACAATTTCGAATTCACAGTGGGCTTCTGGTAACAATGAGCCCCTTCCTCTGAACTGTGAATTACCTTACGAATTTAATGCGCCGGATTGGGTGCTTCCTAAGGTAAAAGATATTCAGCATTGTGTTGGGATGGAATGTGTGGGGGTATGAGGAGCATTTTATGGCTCTTCTCACTGCCATTGAGGTGGGCCACTCTCAATCTAAGAAATCGGAATTCAAGAAAAACGAGAGCTTAAGATTCCATTATTCTCACAAATTATCTCATAAACATCTTAAACTTAATTTATTTTACTATTATTCACAAATTATCTCATTATTATTTATAAATTTTTAATCTCATTTTATTTCATTTGTGTAACTAAAAGAGTCTTATATCTTCAAATTGCAAGAATCAGCGGGGAACTACGCTTAGTTATGACCCCATCAAAATTTTTTCAAATTTCATAATAGCTCCAAGATTCCAAGATTTTATTCAATATAATTCTATAAATATATAAAATGCTCCCCTAACAAATTTACAAATCCCCAAATTCTCTCTAAATTTTCTAGAATTTCAATATACTTAAAACGTCTGTCTCTAGTTTTTTTTTTTCTTGTAGTCCCAATTTTTTTTTTTATCATTTCTACATATTATCTATTTTCAAGGACGCAATATCTTCAAAATTAAATCAAAGCTAAGTTTAAGAGAAATAATAAAGATCTCAAAGTCTTTTGTTATACAATAATAAGCTTATTAAATATATGGAGTCCAAATTGAAATTAAGAAAAACTATTTAAGGTCGATAACCAATATAAAAAATAATTAAGAGGTTTTATCATTTAGACTTCATTAAGTAAGAAAAAATTTATTTAAAGAATCAATTATAACATTGTATGTTTAATGTGAAACAAAAATATCTAGATTTTACATAAAATTTAATAAACTAGCTTTACACACTAGAATAAAATATGACATTTTAAAAGATCATTTAATCATTTTTATAAAGAAATTAAATTCTAAATAATTCACTACACAACTAATAATAGATGAATGTTATTCTATAAAATATTATCGTAAAAAATCTGAAATATACATTAAGTTGTGTTTTTTAAAGTTGTATGTTTAACAAATTATCAAAATTGAATTATTTATATAATAATGGTTTTATGATTTTTTAGGTTCCATTTGGATAGTGTGATGAAAACATGTTTTTCTGCTTTCTCTTCGATCCTATCAAGCTGTTGTCCAATGGTATGAAAAATGAGGTTTACAAAATTATTTTGTAAAATGTTTTTTTTTTTAGTTCTTTAATAACCTTGTCTTCCTTTGAGGGATCCTTGGACACAGTTTCAGGGATCTTAAAAGAGGAAGCAGTTATCTCAGCCCCTTTGTGAGAAATGGTTACATTGTCAAGAGGTGGATGGCCGGATCGGACTATAGCCTTTCCATCTTCTATGACAAAATCAGTTTTAACAACGTTTAAACTATTTTTTGCAACATAATAATTTTCAACAAAATAAAAGAAAAGAATGTGATTTTGAAGCTCATTCATCTTTTCTTTCCATTTTCGTTTAACACGTAATTTTTCAAAGTCAGAAAAGGTCGCATGATAAGTTTTTCGCTTATCATGATTTTCTTTTGAGTTATATTCATTAACCAAAGCTACTAAATCATATTCAAAAGCTTTGTTTAAAACAATAAGACTATGATGAATGGGTGCAATTGGAGCAGCCATATCTGAAGCTGTTGAAGACAAAGATGAAATATCTTCATCTTTTTGAGTTTCATCCTTTACAGATTTATCCTTAGATGTCCCAACATCTTTGGTAGAATAATAAGCAGAAGTAACTTGAGAGGATGTAGATAATCCTCTCAGTTTTAAATCAGGTAAATCAAGATTAACAGGAGGAATTGGTTGGGCTGTTTCAACAAAATCTTTTAGAAATCTATGGAGATTTTTATCTCTCCTTACTGGATTTTCTGAAACAGAGCCAACAAAAGAAGATCTAGACCCAGCAAAAAAATTTCTTCTTAAGTTAGGGGTGCTAGTCTGGTCAAAACTTATTTTAACAGTACCATCCAAATATTGTTGAATGTAGTCGACAGAACAATCATTAGGGATAGTATTAGTAGGAGGAACTTCATGTTCTAAAATCCATTCATTGGGAAGAGTAATATCATCCCAATAAACCATTTTTGGAACTTGAATATGCGCATCTGGGGTCGAACTCTGTATTAACAAAGTTTTTCCCACAGTTGATTTTTGAATAGCTTTTGGATTTAAATGTGTTTTTAACAAACAATAATAAATCCTATAAACAAGAGCAAGATGTTTACTTCCTTCTAGCATATCATAGCCAGGAGTTGAAATATTTAACATAAAAATTTTGATGATACGAGGATCATCAAGAGCAATAGTTAAATCAGGAAAATAATCGAAATGAAACGGTCATTCCGAGAATACTGGTTTCAAATTGTTTAAAACGATCATCACGTAAACAAAGTAGAACTGAAGCATTGATACCCTTCCTTGTTAGAGGTTTGACAGCAATTTGAACAGAACCAATATATAAATATGTGTATCCCTTTGCTAAGAAATCTTGAATTAATTTCTTAGTAAACAGATAACATTTTTCTTGAAATTTTGAAATAGCATAGGTTGTTCAACAGTTCTAACATTGAAAGCAGTTTTAAAAACAATTTGAGTCTAAGAGGTTTGATAAATAGTACTAGAATCAATTTTTAGGATATTTCACCCATTGAAATTAGAAGGGGTAGTTTCTTCAAAAGAACAATCGTCTTCATTAACAATGTCAGGTGGTATAGACGACCTAGAACTAATAGTTAAATTAGATCTAAACATTCTATGCATTTTGTAACTAGTCAACACAGTCCTTTACACTTCAATGCCTAGGTACTCTCATCTCACCCCTATATCTAATTGCCCTCAATACTCTCCAGTAAGCGGATCTTACAAGGTTCTGGGTCTCTTGAGAAAAGCAACAAGACAAAGTAAGAATTCAGGGATTGGGTTGAAGAGAAACAAAATGAATAAAATGAGAAGAAGTAATTATGAACTATCAGAAGAGCCAAGTGGCTCTGATAATATTTTCTAAAATATTATTAGAATATAATTTTTATTTTAAGATTTCAAAAATGGAATAGTATTTATATTTGAAAGGTGTCTCGATGTTGAGATGATTTATTTCCAAACCCTACAACTTTTTGACCTTGTTTGGTTCCAAGATAGTCTCAATATCCCATCTCAACATTTAAATTATATTTAAACACAAATATTTTTCAATTTCAAGTTTTTAGTCTTTCATTTAACCATTACAACTCTTGCAAACTTCTCAACAAAACACAAAAAAGCTTTCAATTTGTTCGAGTCTCAAAATAAAATATATATTAAAAAATTATATTATAATAATATTTTTAAATTTATAATATTTTTATTCAATTTTTTATCTTTTATTTACCAAAACCTCATAAAACATCTTAAACTTAATCTATTTCACCATTATTCACAAATTATCTCATTATTATTCATATATTTTTCATCTCATCTCATTTTATTTATGTAACTAAAAGAGTCTAATGTCTTCAAATGGCAAGAATCAGTGTGGGACCACGCTTAGCTTTGGGGAGCCATGACCCCGTCAAAATTTTTCCAAATTTCATAATAGCTCCAAGATTCCAAGATTTTATTCAATATAATTCTACAAATATATAAAATGCTCCCCTAACATATTTATAATCCCCATACGCTCTCTAATTTTTCTAGAATTTCAATATACTTAAAAACGTCTCTCTAGTTTTTTTTCATGTAGTTCCAAATTTTTTTTTATCATTTTTACATATTATCTATTTTCAAGGACACGATCATCTTCAAAATTAAATCAAAACTAAGTTTAAGAGAAATAATAAAGACCTGAAAGTCTTTTGTTATACAATAATAAGCTTCTTCAAAATATGGAGTCCAAATTAAATTTAATACAAGAAAAACTATTTAAGATCGATAATCTATATAAAAAATAAATAAGAGGTTTTATCATTTAGACTTCATTAAGCAAGAAAAAATTTATTTAAGGTCTCAATTATAACATTATATGTTTAATGTGACACAAAAATATCTAGATTTTATATAAAATTTAATAAACTAGCTTTATACACTAGAATAAAAGATGACATTTTAAAAGATCATTTAATCATTTTTATAAAGAAATTAAATTCTAAATAATTCATTACACAACTAATAATAGATGAATGTTATTCTATAAATTATTATCATCAAAAATCTGAAATATATATTAAGTTATGTTTTTTAAAATTGTCTGTTTAACAAATTATCAAAATTGAATTATTTACATAATAATGTTTTTATGATTTTTTAGGCTCCGTTTGGATAGTGAGATGAGATGAAATGATTTTAATTAAAAGATAAAATTTGAATAAAAAATTATTAAAATATTAATTATTAATATTTTTATTATTTTAAAATTTGAAAAGGTTGAATTGTTTATTATATTTTGTATGAAAATTTTAAAAATTGTAATTATTATATTAGATGGTTTATTATTATCTCTTTTTATTCTAAAGGCTGCCAACTGCCACCGATAAGAAAGACACTCATCCCAACTAGTCCAACAAAAGGAAACTCCTTTGACAATGCAGTGACTCTTCCTAACGATATCAGGCAATGCAACATCGGTAGTACAGACCATTTTACGGGTACTATCTTGGTCGGGCTTAGACATGTTTTTGTTTTCATGCAGCTTAGTTATTAGCAACTCGGTTCATTTGGCTTTTTGCAAGCTGATTTGCACCATATTTGCTTGTATTAAAGCTCTGCTAATGAACTCATATGAGAGACCTCTCACGATACCTCGAACTCTACAAAAAAAAAATACGATCGAGAATTCTCCGACAATGGAAGATAGCGTTTGAAATTTCACCTAAGAAGAGTACTATCTCCAACTCAGAATCTCTAACCAACGTTGAACCACCATGAAACTACTACCTTGAAGAACAAAGGGAGAGCCTCTAGGACAAGGGGAAGGCCAGCGGTACTGCACTAACCTTGAAGAAGAACATAACCAAATTTCGAAGAATAAAGCTGGCATATAAGTGGGATAGAGAGAAGCCTTGTGGCTGTAAAAAAACCTTAGCAGCACCAACCTAGTCCTCACCAAGTACACCAAATTTAGAACTCGATCAGTAATAATTTATAAGCTCCACCATCTCTCTCAAATACTCTTTTTGCACGAACTTGAGTTTGTTAATTTAAAGTTGTCCATAATCATCAATTCATTAGCAATCATTTAGTTGTATTTACTCAGTATCTTAAGGCTTGTTTAGTTATACTGATAAGATAAAATTTAAAAGTTGTATAAAATTTACTAAAATAATTTTTAAAAAATAAATTATTTATTATATTTTTTATAAAAAATATAAAAATAAAAATATAATAATTATATAAGATTACACTGTCTCATTTTTATAACCAAATAAACCCGCTGTCTGTTTTTTGCGCCGGCTAGGGATACTCGCAGAAACCACTATTTTTGGTACCATACTGTACCAACCGGTACGGTCGGTATGTGCCGTACTGGAACAGTAACCGGTACAGAAAATATCTAGTTTCGTACCGCTAAACATTTCGGCCGTACCGGTTGGTACATGTATGTACCGGCCAATATTTTGTGTTTCGGCCGAAACACGAATTTCGGCCGGTACTGAGCACAAAGTTTCTGGAACCGGCATTTTCGCAATTTATGCAACTTTGCAAGGGCTATTTTGGTTTTTAATCACAAAGTTAGGGTTTAATTCTTTTTTTTTTTTTTCCCGAAATCGAGTTCCGGATCGGCTTCCTTCCTTCGAGTTCGAGCTTTCTTTCACGGTTCTTTGAGCTTTCAGTGTGAACTTTCACAGTTTCATCTCGCCGGCGTCGCCGCAAGTCGCCATCGTCTCGTCGCAGGTCGCCGTCATGCCTAGCCATTGCGTCTCCTTCAGCTTCTCTCTTCTCTCGTCTCCGTCGCCTCCCAATCTCAGATTCTCAAATCTCAAGTATCATATCTCTCTCTCTCATGTTTAGTCTGTTGATGTTTTACTTTTATTTTTACACGGTTTCTAATTTCTTTCGGTTTGTTTTTTTTTTTCCTGATCTATTGGTTGTGAATCTGTGATTCTATGAAACTAATTTATTGTTTGTGATTCTGTGAAAGTAATCTATTGGTTGTGAATCGTGATTACAGTAAAACTAATATGTTGTTTTGGCTGTGAATATGTTAGGTTGTGTTTATTTGGCTGTATTTTTGTCAATTTACAATTGGTAAAATTGTGAAAAATTAATGGATTATTAGTGGGTACCAATTGTTGTTTTAGTACAACTCCAGTGAAAATTTGGGACTACTTTAGTCCAAATTTCAAGTAAATTAAAATTTACTTAGATTTATATTTTGTAGATGTATGGTTAAAATTTTTGAACTTCTTTTCCTAAGCTTTTGCTTGCTTATATTTTGTAGATGTATAATTAAAGTTTAATTAGATTTATATTTTGTAGATTTATATTAGTGGATTATCTATAGCTTTTGCTTGCTTATAAGTATTAATTTTTTTTATATTTTTATAGTTAAAAATGTCTAGTTGTCAATCAACTGGTGGTATGACTTCAACTCCAATACTTGCTCCTATAAGATCAGAAGATCCAGCATGGGCCCATGCACGTGCAGTGCCAGGGGCAAGAAATAATACTGAATGCTTATATTGCAATAAAGTAATTAGAGGTGGCGGGATCACTCGGTTGAAACATCATTTAGCTGGGATTCCAGGCAATGTAGAAGCATGTAAAAAGGTCTCTGAAGATGTTAAATGACAAATGAAGGAGTTACTTAATGAAATGAAAAAAAGCAGAGATAAGAAAAGAAAAATAAGTTCAGAGATTGGAGGTGATATAGATTTAACATCTGATGATATTGATGATAGTAATAGTATGGAGGGACAATCTCAACTTTCAAAAAGTAAAGGGAAGTCGAAAAAATCTGGAACTGAAAATTCAATTGGAGGATTTAGTAGATTTTTTGCTCCAAGAACAACTCCTAGGGCCCAACCTTCAATTAAGAGTTCTATGTGTTCAAATGAGATGATTGTAAAAGCAAAGATGGCTGTAGCACGCTGGTGGTATGATACTAATCTGCCTTTCAATGCAGTTCAATCCAAATTTTATCAACCAGCTATCGATGCCATAACTGCCATCGGGCCATGATTCAAGGGCCCTTCTTTATATGAATTGAGAGGAAGTTTGTTAAAGATGGCTGTAAATGGGGTTCAAGATTATTTGCAACAAATTAAGAAGGTTTGGAATGAGACCGGTTGTTCATTGACGGCAGATGGTTGAACAAACAAGAAGCAATAATTAATAATAAACTTTCTAGTTTATTGTCCGAATGGTATAATGTTCTTGAAGTCTGTTGATACATCTGGTCTTAGAAAAGATGCTGAAACATTGTTTAATATCTTTGATGAGGTTGTTCAAGAAATTGGAGCTGAGAATCTTGTGCAATTCATAACGGACAATGATGCAAGTTATAAAGCTGCAGGAAAAAAGTTACAGCAGAAGTATGGCTCTTTCTACTGGTCTCCATGTGCAGTTCATTGCATAGACTTAATGTTAGAGAATTTTTCTGATCCAAAATATTTTCCTCTTACTGATGATACTATAAAAAAGGCAAAAAAGATAACAAAGTTTATCTATAACCATGGTTGGGTTTTAGCATTGATGAGAAAAGATTTTACCAAAGGTCATGATTTGTGTTGTCCTGCAATTACAAGGTTTGTGACAAATTTTTTAAGTGTCCAATGCTTGCTCTTGTTTAAGAAAGAACTTAGACAAATGTTTCCTTGTGATAAATGGATTGTATCAAGTCATTCTAAGAGCAACATAGGAAATGAGATAACTGGGATTGTTGTAGAAGATAAAGAATTTTGGGCTCAATGTCAATTTATTGTTAAAATTAATGAGCTCTTGGTTCGTGTTCTACGACTTGTTGACGTGGATGAGAAGCCTGCAATGAGATACTTGTATGATGCAATGGAAAGAACCAAGGAAAATATAAAAGTAAGATGTAATAACAAAGTTAGTATATTCAGTCTATTCACCAGGATCATTGATTCTAGATGGGATAAGCAACTTCATAGTCCATTACATGCAACGGGTTGTTTTCTTAACCCTGAAATTTACTATAACCCAAACTTTAGAAGTAAAATTGATGTTGTAAGAGGCTTCAACAGCTGTGTTATGAAAATGAAACTTGATCCTGATAATCAAGATAAGATTATTGCAGAACTTGACTTGTATAAGAATGCAGTAGGTGAGTTTGGACATTCTTTAGCAATCCGCCAGCATGATAAGATTAATCTAGGTATTATCATTTATCAATATCATTTGTTAAATAGTGCAACTTTGTACTTTAAATTTTATCTTATTTTCTTTTTACTTGCATTTAATTAATAATTTATAATTGCATTATTGTTATAGTTGCATGGTGGACTCAATTTGATTGCGAGGTTCCAACGCTTCAAAGGTTTGCTGTTCGAGTACTAAGTTAATATTGTAGTGCAACTGGATGTGAGAGAAACTGGAGCACATTTGATTTTATTCATTCGAAAAAGAGAAATAGATTAGTGCATAAACGTTTGAATGATTTAGTATTTGTTCGTTATAACTTGAAGCTGCGAGAGAGGTAAATTTTTTTAATATTAATGTTTTTCATTGTTGAAAAATATATAACATTTTCACTTATGTTTGATTTTATTTTGACAGGAGTATAAAAAAAGGAAGAGATGCTTTAAATCCAATCAATCTTGAAAACATTGACTTGATGGAAGAATGAGTGGGTGAAGAATTTGAGCTTCTTGATGGAGAAGATTTGGATTGGACAAGTATTGATAAGTCATTAGCCTCACTAAATGAGGAAGAGAATGATAATGTTGGTCTTGATGTTGATGACGGTGGTGACGTTGATGAAAATATTTTGATTAACATGTCAAATCTTGATCCTTATTGTCTTTTTGATGAGGATGAGTGATTTTTTATGACAATGGTGACGTTAATGGTTTTATCATGATAATATTGATGTTTATGTTAGTTGTAAGTTTGTAACTTAAAACTTAAGACTTGTATTCAAAAGTATTGAGTTTATGACTTATTTTGTTGTTATTTTGAAAGATAGTTAATACTTGTATATATATAATTTATTCAGGTATAAATTATTCCGAAACGAAATGGTACCGGTACCGAAACGGTATTGGTACCAAAATGTTATCTCGAAATGATACATGAAACGGTACCGGTATCGAAATATTTCGTTCCAGTACCTTGGCCGGTACGGCTTCCGGTACGTTATTCAAAACTTTGGCAGAAACAACTACCGCAATTTATTATTTATTTATTTTTAATTTCTTTTTTTGTGTTTTAGTTTCTTGGGTTTTAAACAAGAAAAATGTAGAAACTAATCGGACCTAAAGTATTGGGCCTACTTACAACCGGATCTAAAACTTTTAGCCCAAACCCATTCAGAAGTACGGGCCGTCGGACCCATTAACAGACGAAACCATCGTCTCGATGCCCTACTCGTCATTGAAAAGAGAATATAACCTAGAATGCACAGAGCAAAGTGGGGCGCCTATAATCAGTAGCAAATTGAGGCAGCAAAATGAACAGAGAACTACTTCGTCGTCGGCTCGAATCCTTTAACTACATGTCCTCGACGCTCGACGAAGTCGTGGACCGTCTCCGTGCTAGCTACAGAGACTACAGCCGAATCAAGAAGCAACCTTTCACTACGTTTGTTCGAAAGACCTTGCAATCAGTGTCTCAGGAATCCCAACCGCGCTCACTGCAGCAAATGAACAAGAGGAAGAAGCGGCAGTATAAGCCTCCCTCTCCTTCGACCCCAATCCGAGGCGAAGAAGAGTACGACGTCGAAGAAGAAGTGGAAGCCAGTCGAAGTACTTCTTGGATGAAGAAACGGAGGATAGTTGCCGATGATCGGTTGCAGCGAATGGAAGATTTACATGTTAGAAGGATGAGGAGTGGGAACAACCACCAAACGACGTCGTCTGATGATCCATTGGAGGACGCGGTTTATAGAGAGCAGGTGGAGCCAGCACAGTTTGACGTGACGAAACCGAATTTGCTATCGGCCTATATGGAATTAAGCAGCACGGCAGCGAAGAAGCCGGAAACGACCGGGGTGGAGGAGAATGTGGAATTGGAGGTTGCTAGCAAAAGGGTCAATAAGATTGAGTTGGCGGACGGGGGTAGAGGAGGGGAAGGGAAGGTGGGGACTGAGCTGTCTAAAGGAAGGAATGGTGGAGTTGAGGTGGTGAAGGGAGAGGAGGGGCCGAGGTTTAGGGATTTGGGGGGGATGGAAAGGGTGCTCGAGGAGTTGAAGATGGAGGTGATCGTGCCATTGTACCATCCCCGGTTGCCGCGGCGGCTGGGGGTACGGCCGATGGCTGGGATTTTGCTGCATGGCCCGCCTGGCTGCGGGAAGACCAAGCTCGCTCATGCCATCGCCAATGAGACTGGGGTTCCGTTTTATAAGATTTCGGCTACGGAGGTCGTCTCGGGTGTCTCTGGTATGTGCCTCTCTTTGTCGAAATTCTTTCTTTTTGCTGCCCCTTTGAATTGTTGTTGTAAGTATTAATTAGAGGGTATTATAGTTAATGGAATTTTATCAGAGGCGCGAATTTTAGAATTTTTTGGAAATATCTACTTCGGCGTTCTGATTGTCTGAAATTTAATTGATTGAATATGTTAATACTACTTTATTTGATTGGATTGCTTCCCAAAAGGCTGATTGCTGTCAAATCTTCTGCTCTTTGGGATATATATTTTGTTAAATCTCTTCCAGCCTTTGGCTTAATCTTTTAATGGGGTAGCGATTTTTTTTATAAAAGTTAAAAACTCCATAAATCTCTCATTTGATGAATATATCAGGTGCATCAGAAGAAAATATTCGGGATCTCTTCTCTAAAGCCTACAAGACTGCACCATCAATTGTATTTATTGATGAAATTGATGCAATTGCCTCTAAAAGGGAAAATCTGCAACGAGAGATGGAGCGAAGAATAGTGACACAGTTGATGATTAGCATGGATGAATCTCATAAACTTGGACATAAATCAGAAAAATCTAATCAGAGACCTGGCTATGTTCTTGTAATTGGAGCAACCAATAGGCCTGATGCTGTTGATCCTGCTTTGAGGAGGCCTGGACGATTTGATCGTGAGATTGTACTAGGTGTTCCGGATGAAAATGCTAGGGCTGAAATTCTTTCTGTGCTTATGCGCAATCTTACACTGGAAGGTTCCTTTGATCTTCTAAAAATAGCCAAGTTTACACCTGGCTTTGTTGGGGCTGATTTGACAGCCCTAGCTAACAAGGCGGGTAACCTTGCCATGAAAAGAATTCTCGATGAAAGAAAGTCACATCTTTCAGCAGAGTCTATAAATGAAGAATGTACTGAAGACTGGTGGAGGCAACCGTGGTTGCCTGAAGAGGAGGAAAAGCTTACGATCACAATGGCTGATTTTGAGGTGGCTCTTGACCTCTTTTTATTTCCTTTGTTTATAAACACGCACACTCTCGCACACTCTTTGATGTACGCACTTGCACTCGTTCCTAGGGCAAATTCGTACTTGTCCCTGATTTTTAGTTGTTGCTTTCATTATCTATCTTGTCTCTTGCACTCTAATCTAAGTGCAAAATTCGAACATGTAGACGTAATAATAGAGATATTTTTGTATTGTTTTGTTTTGTTGTTATTTTTTTCATTTTGCGATTTACATCCACTACCATGGTGTATTTCTACCTTTTGGTGATCAAGATTGGTCCTTCTTGCTTTACTTATCAAGATTTTTACTTGTCACTGATTTTCTTAAATTATTTGGTGTTTTTTAGGACGCAGTTGGAATGGTCCAACCCTCGTTAAGAAGAGAAGGATTCTCTGCTATTCCTAATGTAAAGTGGGATGATGTTGGTGGGCTTGATTCCTTAAGAAAGGAGTTTGATCGTGATATAGTTCGGTGTATAAAATTTTCAGAGGATTATGAGGTATTTATTATTTATCTTTTCTCAATCAAATCTGTGTGTGTGTGTGTGTGGACATCATTGAAATTATGATTACTATCTAGTTTTAACTGTTGCATTTGAAGCAACATTAGCATTGTCATAAGGCTTGTAATGTTTTGGAGCTTCATATTTTGTACCCTTAGAGGAGTTTTGTATCCTTAAAAAGTATTTTGTATCGTTGAAGCGCTACTTCTTGATGATCCCTTAAATTTGGGTCCCTTCTTAATTGGTTTGAGCCAAATGTCTGATCATGTCATGAATTTGTCTCCTTCAGAGATTTGGGGTGGACTTACAGACAGGGTTTTTGCTATATGGGCCTCCAGGTTGTGGCAAAACACTGATTGCCAAAGCTGTGGCTAATGAGGCAGGAGCCAATTTCATTCACATCAAGGTCATTCTCTTTGATTTTCCATTTCCCCTCTGCATATTTATGTTTTAATCTCTCTTATGATATTATAGTTGAGGCATCGATACAATGAGCATCCAGTTGCACTTCATAAAAACAATAAATGTATTCCTTTACTTATAAAATAAATAAATAAATGTATTCCTCTTTTGTGTTTTTTTGAAGTTCGAGTTCAAATCCTTACTATGGTGTTCGGGTTTTTTGTTGATGGTAGGGCCCTGAACTTCTGACTAAATATGTTGGAGAAAGTGAACTGGCAGTCCGGACATTATTCAGCCGCGCAAGGACATGTTCACCATGCATACTTTTCTTTGATGAGGTTTGTGGTTCTCTGCGCCTGCTAAATGTTTATTATTCCTGTTATGATGATGTCATTGCCATTTTGAAACTATAAATGTTGTATCATTGTCTCCAAGTCTGGATGGTAGGACTGTCCACACTCCCCCATTTCTTTCTTTCTCATCTCTTAGAATCATTTTCATCCACATTGCTTGTTCATTATCAATGTTACCTCATTAGCGTACGATCTCAATTCCCCATTTCCCTTGGACCCTTCTGTTCTCTCTCTCTCATTTAAGACAACCTATCCATTGACTTTAACATCATTGTACATAAGCAAGTATTTGTGCGACTCTTTTCCATTGATATTCAAGAATTTTGTTTTATTGAACCTTGAAAGTTGTTTCTTCTACTGGCACATCTAATTCTTCAGTAATCATGGTCTTAAGTTTCTCTGGAAAAAGAGGTTGAAGTTTCATTTGTCCAACTATCAATTTGAATCTGAGAGTTCATAGTGTTTTTTCTGAAAATACTGTAAACCCAAGACTTTTTTCAGCACGAGTTAATTTAGCATCATATAAAGCTTTGTAATGGTAACTGGACATCAAAAGGTCACAGCATCACTCATTAATTCTACAGCTTCATAGATTGAATGCATCTTTCTGAATATATTAAGTTGACCCCGAATGGTCTATGTTTTACTCTTATCATCCTTTCATTTTTGGAACAACTGCAAGTCACTTGGGTTGTTCTGCACTTGGGAATTGCGTGATAAGGGATCTTAAATGGCTGTGGATATGTATGCAGAGTGGGTGCTGAGCAACTGGTTATATCACCGCATTATTTCATCAACTGTTTTTTTTTTCCTCATAGTATTGATAAACTCCAATGGATCAAATCTATTGCAAGCTTGTGTTTAGAAATAGCAGCTGGATCTTGTTGCAGAGAACACGATTTTTAACATGGGTGTCTTGATGAGGTTTCCATTCATTATACATTTTTGAATGGGTTGCACAGTAGTCCTTAATTTTGTCTTGATTAATTATTTATAATCAATACAAAGAAAATTCGATGAGAGAACTTAGGGATTTTTTCTTTAGTACTTTGTGTCTTTGGGCTAAAACTCTTGTAATGGATGATGTTAACTTCCTGAATTTGTATTAGCCTTTCTTTTGTCTTTAGAGAGTTGTATGTATTTTCTTTGTATACGTCCTGTGTACTTGGACTTTGCCTATTCTTGAGAATAAAGTTTCTTATTAATTATAAATTTTTTGTTTTGAGAATTTTTTTTCTTCCCCCATGATTTGCAGGTAGATGCGTTGACTACAAAGCGTGATAAAGAAGGGGGATGGGTTGTCGAGAGATTACTGAACCAGGTCAAATAATTTCTTAAGAGCCTGAACATAATCCTGCTGCTCTTTCAATACGTTTTTTGTTAAGTAATTTATGTTTCAATATTGATAAAATTAATCTCATTGTGTACAACTGCAGTTACTTATAGAGTTAGACGGTGCAGAGCAGCGGAGGGGTGTTTTTGTCATCGGTGCAACAAATAGGTAAATCTCATTGTTTAATATTCTTCAGTGATTCTGATTATCACCTTCCTATTAATTCCTTCATGTTGTCATTTCTTCTGGTAGACCTGAGGTGATGGACCATGCTGTCTTACGGCCTGGTAGATTCGGTAAACTTCTTTACGTTCCTTTGCCCAGTTCGGATGAGCGTGGGCTAATATTGAAAGCGCTTGGGAGGAAAAAGCCTATTGATGCCAGTGTGGATTTGAGTGTTATTGGGCGAATGGATGCTTGTGAGAATTTGAGTGGAGCTGATCTTGCTGCACTGGTTTGTCGATGCTGAATAGATCTTTTTTTTTATATAATATTGAAACTGATCCTCTGTTTGTATGTTCTTGGGGGGAGTGGGGATTGGTGTATAGGGGTTTTGCACCAAACATCTAAATCTTTGCTAATGACAGATAAATGAAGCTGCAATGGTTGCTCTTGACGAGAAACAAACATCAACTGAGAGCACTTCTGATGCAGCTTCATGGACCATCAGGACGACACATTTTGAGCAAGCTCTGAGTAAAATATCTCCTTCCGTGTCAAACGAGGTATGATTTGGTCTCTACTTATTAGTATCCAAGGATACTTTAGTCACTAACTAGGCCAATTCATTTTTTGGAACTCCTTATAACATGTCTTCTATTGTTGAAGCAGCAAAAACAATACTACAAGATTTTATCTGAGAGCTTAAAGGCAGCATGAGAAGAATCATTATTCGGTTTTTTACAGCGACATAGTCGAGGATGAGACAGCCCACTTACTATTTAAGTAGCATCCAAGAAAGTC
>QEOT01009285.1:9711-33392 GCA_003123785.1 Pterocarya stenoptera | reverse complement strand
CAACTAAATTTATAGTTTCAGTACTGAAAATATCTAGATATCATAGACGTTATTCTTTCTTTTTATGATGTATCCTAGATAATTAGGTAAGTCATGTGGATTCATCCTATAAAGCAAGAAAGCTGCAGAGAACTTTTTTTTTTTTTTTTAATTTCTTAATGAATTGTCAATAATCTATTTATTTCTTCGGTCTGTTGCGTCTAGAGTTATTAATTAAATTTTTTTTAAGAGATAGATAGCTAGCCAACGATCTACATGCATCCCTTGATCCGCATGTCCTCAATAATTAATCTGATTGGCCGTGATTGGCCTCGATCGGTCAAGCTCATATATATATATATATATATATATATATATGCAGTATTACGCAATAGCCAAGAAACTTTCCGTTTGAATATCGTTGAGATTCGATTTTAGGAAAATGTGTATATATGAATCAATGAGATTGTCTCCGGGGTCGGTTTCACACTCTATTCTAACTACTTTGTTAAGCATTTCCTTTATTACTAATTTATAAATACCATACTGACTTGGTTCATTACTTGTCGTCCACTACCACTATAATCATCATTGTTTAGTGATGAAGATTTTTATATATATCGAGTAAAAGGAGTATTTCAAAAGTTAAAACGAAGAGGTTGGAGCCCTTACAAAGATATATATATATATATGTGTGTGTGTGTAAACTTCATAGAAATTGTTGTTTAATTTATGCGATCGATCTAACTTAATTAGAAATAAATGTATTATGGTCGAGAGCTACACAACGGATAATAATATCATTTAATACATCATCATGATCACAAAACCATCATAAAGACAACCTTCCAATGTTTATTGACATCTCATTACAAGAAATAGAGCCTTTTCCGGCACAAAAAAATCTTCGGAAATAACCCTAAAATAGCTGCATATACTTTGTCCCAACGATTTATACTGTGCCGTACGTTTGTCGTAATTGTCTACTCAATTATAAGTTAATCCAGCGATCTCCAAAAATCGTCGGGAAAATTGATTATTTGGAGCAATTTTTTTCGCTAGTAATGTTGTGAAAATCGCAAATAACATTCAAATTTCATCATTAAATCGCGGAGAAAAAGTATTTGCAGCATTTTATATCATCGCTAATACACAAAATATGGGTGCAAATATCATCTTATTATTTCCAACGTGTTCGAAAATCGTCTTATTTAACATATTTCCCGGCGGTTAAAATTGCCGCAACTAATTTAAGCGGCGATTTTAGTTCACCACGAATAATTCAATCCCCTTTGTTAATGCTTTTGAGGTGAAATATATTCACTGCAATAGAATGGTAAGAGCGATTATTTGTTTGCCGTAAAAAACAACTTTCGGCATATTAGCTTTTTTGTGTCCAACTATAATCACTGCAAAAGAAATTTTCAGTTTCCAATGCTTATTCTAGATGAACTAGAAATCGCCGCAAGTGGCCAATTATTCCTACAACTAGACCAGTATGCAAAATGCATCATTTTTTTTTGTACGTAATTTCCTACTCCAACTCACTTACAATATTATCAAATAGTACTACTATACATCATATGATAAACCAAATATTACTTTAATCCAATACTTGTAACCATAATAGCATATATATAAATTCAATCATTCATCCAATACATCAGTACATAAGCCCCTTTAAGATTACTATACACTGGCATGTAGTGCATTAATAGAAGGCAATTAAGTACTACAAATGGGAGCAGCTAATGTCTCTTACAAGCATAAAGTAGAAACATCCACAATACAAATGGGATCAGTTAAAATTTCCATGAAACATTGGTGGGTGGAGTTCATCCGCAACTTCGCACATCGTTGATTTGCAATAACCTTGTGATTGAGCGGCAAAGATCTAGCTGTCTGGAACATGGTTATCAAGTATACACTGCCTTCTACATTTGCTGGGCAAAAGAAAAACCCAAGTTGAAAATCTCCAGAGTGACAATTTTTCATAACATAAGTTGCACACGAACAATAACAGAAATTTTATGTATCCATATTATTTAAAACCTTTTTTTACATTAATCTTCCAGAATCTCAGCCAAAACCAAACTTGTGATATAATATTGCAAGCAAGCCAGAATTTATTTCATAATGCTCTTATAGGAATGTGAGAAAGTTTTAGCAAAGTATATCATTCCAGATATACTTGAACCAGGAAAATTTTCCTGGTCATGGTTCAAAAATAGGGCACCTGAACATAAGGGTCCTGGTCATGTGTAAAGCAAAATAGGATCTGTCATTAGAGTTGGACCCACTTGAATTAAATCAGGTAGATGTTTTTGCCTCCGTAAGTATTTTGTTGTGTTTTTCCTTTTTCTTTTCCTAATTTTTTTGGGTGAAGGGTGAATGGAGGCCATGTTGAACTTTGTTTAACAAACTTCCACATTTCTAGTTTCTTCTACCTTGGGAAATATTGACATGTTCAAGCAAGTAATATAACTTGAAACAACAGACAAGATTGATTAGCTCTTATCCCGAGTTGTACAATGAACAACTCATATGCCTATAATATTCTAATAATATTTTATTCAATTTTCATATAAAATCATCTCATCTCATATTGTTATCTAAATCGCAACATAATGATATCTTATATCATCGAAGTGGTCCTCAAGAAAGAACGAAATGAAATTCTAGAACCAGACTGGCCAAGATCATGGGCTAGTGCGAAATGAAATACTTAATAAAATAATTTACTGACTACTCTCATGAAAACTGATGCAAGGACTCAAAAATTCTCAATGTCTATAAAATATATAATAAAAAGAAAAAATAAAAGCAAACACGCGATTAGACACGAACAATCTCCCATCATGGGGTCCGGTATTACACAATAGGGATGAAGGTATTAGAGCAGCATACATAGCAGATTACTCAAGTTCCAGATCATGCGAAGGATGCTGCTCGTGGACAAACCAATGGTTCTGATATGCAAGCTCAAGCTTCATCAAATGTGCAAAATACATGTCATAATTCTGTAGCTCATTTACCATATGGACCCTCATATTGTTGATGAGGGATGTACTCTTATGTAATCTCAGAGGTTGTTACGTAGCTGTACAAACTTACTGTAAATATTTTATTCCTTTAGTTAGTTAGGATTTGTTTCCCCTTTTGTATATAAGCTGCATGCAACAGTCTGTACATACACTAGGAATAATTCATTTTTGATGAGCACAACTCTTTTCCATTCTCTGTCATCTTTTTCTTCACCATTTTATTATTTCTATTTTCCTTATTCTTACATGGTATCAAGAGCTTTTTACATATACGCATCCTGCAAATGACTTCTGAAACCCCCACGCCTCCTCTCAAGTCCCCATTTCTGGATTTCAATAATATCACCAATCCATACCGCCTTGACCATGGAGACAATCCTTCTCTTCCTCTGGTCCCTGACCTTCTCAACACTAAGAATTATATCACCTGGTCAAGAGCTATGTGCCGAGCTCTTCGTGCCAAAAACAAAATAGGCTTCATCATTGGAAGCTTAACTAAACCCACAAACCCTACAGACCCTCTTTTCATTGCTTGGGAGAGATGCAATGACCTCGTTGTTTCTTGGCTTCATAATTCCATCAATCTCAGCCTCAAGTCCAACATTGCCTTAGTAGATGATGCCAAACAGATCTGATGTGAGCTCAAAGACAGATTCACCCAACAAAATGGGCATCGAATCTTTCAGCTCAAGAAAGCTCTCACAAGTTTACAACAAGGTTCTGATTCAGTAAACATTTATTTTGGTAAACTTAAAACCATTTGGGATGAACTTCTCATATGTGACCCTCTGCCTGACTGCACTCATGGCAAACTCACTGTCCTTCTTGATCGGTATCAAAGGGATTGTGTCATTCAATTTCACATGGGCCTCAATGAATCACACACTATCACCCGCGACCAGATCATGTTACTTGACCCATTACCTTCCATAAACAAAATATTTTCTATGATACAACAGCAAGAAATGCAGCATACTGTGCTCAACAATCTTCCTTCACCAGATTCCATGGCTTTTACAGTTAAACAACCATATCACAAACCCTTTTCCAAGCCATCCCAGCAGATTAAACGTGAAAGACCCTTTTGCACCCACTGCAAAATTCAAGGTCACACTCTGGAGCTCTGCTTCAAAGCTGGGAATGCCAAAGCCCCCGTTTGTACTCACTGTCATATGACTGGGCACATAGCAGACAAGTGCTATAAGTTGCATGGTTACCCACTTGGCCACAATTTCATGGCAAAACACCTCCAAGTCCCACCCCCTTCGTTCATATGACCACTCTGGATACAGAAAGCCAATCCCATACCACTCCAACCTTCACTACAGATCAGTACCATCAACTAATCTCTTTATTGCAGTCGAAGGAAGCCTCAATTGCTAGTCACTCACTTAATACTGTCCAAACAGATTGTCTTCCTTCCTCTACCATGAATGGTAATCATTTTTCTTTTACTTCTTTTATTCCATCAACCAACACAAACACCCTCCACCTCTTTCTACCCTGCCCCTTTCTTTTCTGACACTTCTTTTCTCCTTTCAGAACCTTCACTCCCTCCACCTCATTCACTACCTCTTTCACCCTCACCTACTCCACCTGACTCACTACCTCCTTCTCCTCCTTCTAGTCAATCTGCCCCACTTCCACCTTCTCCTCCATCTAGTCACTCTGCCCCACTTCCACCTTCTCCTCCATCTAGTCACTCTGCCCCACTTCCACCTTCTCCTCCACCTACACTTAGAAAGTCATCTCGAACCAGAAAAGCCCATCAATATCTCCAAGACTATCACTGTCAGCAGGCATCTTCGATCTCACCATCTCAATCCAGGGACATGGCTACTGCATCAGGTATTCTTTTCCCATTATCTTCCTTCATTTCTTACAAAAATTTATCTCCTGCACTTTCTCTTTTTTCTGCTACCATTTCATCACACACAGATCCTCATACCTTCAAACAAGCTGTTAAGGATCCTGATTGGTATCAAGCAATTGAGGCTGAACTTGAAGCTTTAGAGCTTAACCATACTTGGACGCTCACTGATCTACTCCCTGGCAAAGTTCCCATCGATTGCAAATTTGTTTTCAAAACCAAATATCATTCCAATGGCACAATTGAAAGGAGGAAAGCAAGGTTGGTTGCCAAAGGCTTTACTCAGCAACCAGGAGTGGATTACCATGAGACTTTTTCAGCTATGGTGAAAATCGTGACAGTCAGAACCATCTTAGCTTTAGCCTCCATTAAGGGTTGGCATTTTCATCAAATTGATGTCAATAATGCTTTCCTTAATGGAGAGCTCAAAGAAGACATATACATGAGAAAACCACCTGGATACCATAAAGGCTCTCCTCAACAGGTCTGTAAACTCCTTAGAAGCATTTATGGCCTCAAACAGGCCTCGAGACAGTGGTATGACAAGTTCTCTTCCTCCCTCATTCAATTTGGATTCACTCAATCCAAATTAGATTACAGTCTTTTCACTTATCACACAGCCAACTCTTTCACAGCACTACTTGTCTTTGTCGATGACATAGTAGTTGCAACCAATCAAGTTGAATCCATTTCTGTTCTTAAAGATTTTTTGAACACACATTTCAGAATTAAGGATTTGGGTACATTGAGATATTTCTTAGGCATTGAAGTTGCTAGAAATCCTACTGGTATTCATTTATGTCAGAGGAAATACACTCTTGATATTCTTGCAGATTCGGGCATGCTTGCTGCCAAACCACTAAAAATTCCAATGGACCAAAATCACAAGCTCAGTAAAACAAGTGGCACTCTCTTACTTGATCCCACCCCCTATTGACAACTTATTGGTCGACTACTCTACCTTACCATCACAAGACCTGACATAAGTTACCCTACTCACGTACTCAGTCAGTTCATGGATCATCCTTCCCACACCCATCTTGCCGCTGCCCATCAGGTATTAAGATACTTTAAGAATTCACCTGGCCAAGTCATTTTCCTTTCTTCTACTTCAGAAATTCAATTAAAAGGCTATTGTGATTCAGATTGGGCTACATGCCCTGACACTCGAAAATCCATCATTGGGTACTGTATTCTCCTTGGACAGTCCCTCATTTCTTGGAAGTCCAAGAAACAAACTGTTGTTTCTAGATCATCTGCCGAGGCTGAATACAGAGCCATGGCCTCCATCACTACTGAGTTAACTTGGCTACGACAGCTTTTTACAGACCTTTCTTTACCTCATCCTCAAGCTGCACAACTATTTTGTGACAACCAAGCTGCATTATACATTGCAGCCAACCCAGTCTTCCACGAGAGGACCAAGCATATAGAGGTAGATTGCCACTTAATCAGAGACAAAATCTTAGAGGGAACCATCAAAACTGCCCACCTTCCCACCACCTCTCAACTTGCTGACATTTTCACCAAATCTCTACCTTCTTATGTTCTGTTTTCACACCTTTCCAAGATGGGAATAGTTGACATCTACTCTCTATCTTGTGGGGGGGTATTAGAGTAGCATACACAGCAGATTACTCAAGTTCCAGATCATGCGAAGGATGCTGCTCATGGACAAACCAATGGTTCTGATATGCAAGCTCAAGCTTCATCAAATGTGCAAAATACATGTCATAATTCTGTAACTCATTTACCATATGGACCCTCATATTGTTGATGAGGGATATACTCTTATGTAATCTCAGAGGTTGTTACGTAGTTGTACAAACTTACTGTAAATATTTTATTCCTTTAGTTAGTTAGGATTTGTTTCCCCTTTTGTGTACTATGACACAGAATGAGATTGGCTTCACGCTTTCACACTATTCTAACTACTTTGTCGAGCATTAACTTTTATTTATTAGTTTATACAAATTGCAATTGATTTGGATTACTTTTTAATATATAGATTTCAAAAAAATAAAAGATGTATTACCTAAAAGATCACTGATCAATAGCGCTATAAATGCCCCCTTTAATTTAAAATTAAAAGAGTAATAAAGTTAAAAATTTTGGTTTCAGCAAGATTGAGCAAAATTTTGGTTTCAATAGCGCTCTACGTTGACGTTGTATGTATATATTTCAATGGAGGACACTACAACATTTACTGGTTTTACCAAAGAATGCTTTTGGTGGCAAAAGGCATGGACTTCGTGAGAAATATCTTCCCCCCCCTCCCCATGACACAGCGACCTGTGTTATGGGAAGTTCGTGGAATAAAATTAGTGTGAAAAGCTATCTTTTTCCACGATAGCTTCAACTCGTGAAAAAAACTTGTTTTTCCTATGAGAACATTCGATGTTAAAGCTTAAATACTCGCGACAAATAGTCTGACAATTTTGATAAATCTTGTGGAATTTAGTAACTATTTGTGGGAAAAAGAAAATTCCATGAGAATTGTTGGTGGAAATTACCATCGGAAATACAATTGGGCTGCACTTTCTGCCATGACTGGTACTCGCCGGTATTGATGACTTCCCACAAGTCCACCAATTCATGTTATTCGCTTCTCTACAGGGATTTTACAAATTGATAACTTTTTTTTTCTTCTAACTAAATAAACGTGCCTTGCACGTTAAGGTCTCGTTTGTTTTGATGAGATGATATGAGATAAGATTAAAGTTAAAAAATATAATAAAATATTATTAGAATATATTTTTTAATATTATATTTATTTTGGAATTTGAAAAAATTGAATTATTTATTTTATTTTATATGAAAATTTAAGAAAGTTGTAAGGATGAAATGAGAGGTTTTTAAAGTTTTCAAAATTTTAGATTTTGATTTTGAAAACAAACAAGACCTAAATCCCTTCTAATATAACGAATAAGAGTAATGACATAGGAGATTCCAGATATGTATGAAATATTTAAAAAAAATCCTTCTATAGCCACCGTTGTAGGTTCCCGTTGGATTCTCCCACTAGTTATTTCATCTATTTACTTTTTATTTTTTTTATGTATTTTTTTAACACCTCTAAATATATTTTTTTAAAATAAAAATTTATAATATTATTAAAAAATATTTTCTTAATTATTAAATAAAAAAAATTATCAGACCTACCATCGGGAACCAGCAGTACACATAGCATTTCTCTTTAAAAAAATAGGAAAGCAGACACATGATTAGACACGAAGAATCTACCAAATAAAGGGATGTCGACCACTTACGAATTGCGATGAACTTTCGTTTTCATTATTAAGATTCTCTACCACTTCTAGTTATTTCGTTTGAATTCATAAGCATTTTTAACTCATCTCATCTTTATCATTACAATTTTTTCAAATTCTAATACAAAATATAATAAACAATTCAACTTTTTCAAATCTCAGAATAACTTTTTTAAATTTTTACACAAAATATAATAAACAATTCAATTTTTTAAAATCTTAAAACAATAATAATATCAAAAAAATAATATTCTAAAAATATTTTATTTTACTATTTACAAACTATTTCAACTCATATCTATATCCAAACCACCATTTCGATTGAAGTAATTCCAATGCATGTTTATTATAAATTTAGCTCACATAATTATTTTAATAAAAAATAACTAGCGGCAAATTAAATAAACAATTTTTTATTTAAAATCGGTGTGGTTCAATGAGTCAGCATGGTCAGTTGTACCACCTCACGATCATGGCATCCTTTTAATTTCTTCTTGTTTTTCCCTACGTTTTTATTTTTTGAAATCCCTAACGTGGCTGGCATCTATCTAGTCAATTGCTAGGTCTTCTTGCTTTCACTTTTTATTCATAGAAAAAAAATTTTCCATCTTATCTAGATAAGATAAGAAAGCTACATTTAGCTACATGGTCAGTTGTACATTCTAGGAAAGCACGTATACAAAAAAAGCTACATTTAGCTTGGTAGATCTACCAAGCTAAATGTAGCTTTTTTTGTTTTTTGCTTTTTGATATATACCACTACTCGATGTTGGGCTGCTCGATCTGACTATACGTGCGTGTTATCAACTGAAGAAATTTCGAACCACACTCACACACTAATTACACATGCACTTGACCGATATTCTATAAATAGGAGTGCAGCAGGAAAATGGCCTAGCCACACAAACCATTACTCAGCAATCAACAAAATGAAGGCTATCATTCTTATTTGCATTCTCTTTGCTTCCTTGCTTATCTTCTCCCCTGCAATTACAGCTCGCGAACTGGCTGAGACTAGAGGTGAGAGCACAGTACTACATCTTATATATTCATTAGACATGTTATCAGTTTATTGCAAAATTCAAAAGATATTATGTATTCCAAGTCAGAAGCTGCTCGTGATGACCACAATTTTAAATATTATCCTCTTGTAGCTTTTATATAATAACAGTTTTTATTTGGATTTCCCAATCTTTAATTTGTGTATAATAACAATGACTATCCTAAAAATAGTAATTGATGGGTTAAACAGCGAGGAATCATATATAGTACTTAAACGACCTGATCATCATGGCGTATCTCTGGTCTTTTCTTTTCATTTTTCTTTTGAACATGGCATCTCTAGTCAATTGCTAGGTCTTCTAATTGCTTTCTCTTTTTCCTCATGGAAAGTTCCATCTTATCTGCCAATTAAAGGTAACTATTTTTGCTTTTTGATACGTACCATGCACTCAATAATGTTGGCCCGTTCTGATTCATGCGCGTATATAATTAAATGAAGAAAATTTCCATGCACCCACTTGCATGCTGTTCACACAGTGCGTCAGGGCCAACCACAAATCCAGATCACTTGCATTAATGGACTATAAATATATAGGAGTGTAGGAGGAAAATGGCCTCATCAGCACAATTCAATCTGCAATCGCCAACATGAAGGCTATCCTTCTTATTTGCATTCTCCTGATTTCCTTTCTTTTCTCACCCCCTTCAATTATAGCTCGCGAATTATTGGCTGATCACAGTACCGGTGAGAGCACAACTTTCTATTTTGCTTCTATATTTCTTGTCAATCATGTCAGTATATTACTGCAAAATACATTCCATGTATAATATAGTGATAATTAGTGAGTGTACAAAACTTTTAGTATACATCTCCAAAATTCAAAGCTATCATTCTGCATAAGAAGTTGTTATAAACATGACAGTTTTAAATATCATATAAATCCTTAATTGTCCGTTTAAATTATGTTAAGCATCATGTGTGTGTGTGTAAGTGCCCCACACATCATGATCATATTAACATTGTTATCATTATGGATTTAACACAAATTACAAACATAAAAGAATATTAAAACGCATGCATGAACTAGCTTGAAGAGATCATACTTTTGAATACCCTGATCCGGGATCATTCAGAAGCACAAAGAATTTAAGAAAATATATCATGATAATATCATTACTGCTAAAACTAATCGCGAACTTATTATTAATTAGATATTAGATATATTACGAGATTTTACTAGAAAAATTTTATTTGTAGGGACAATTATCGAATATCGTAGCTAAGAATTAATAGAACTAGCCTCGTAGATATAAAGATCATCTAATTATTATATTTAGTTATAAATAATCGGTTAACGTACGCAGGTTCTGGTTCATCCAAGGATCCCAATAAAGGGACAATATCATGCGGAAGGTCTGGAGATCCCGGGTATAGCCAATGCATAGGAAAGCAACCCAAGCACAAGCCGTGTAAACCACACAGCCCTTATGAGCGTTGCGGGCCAAATTAAAATAGAAAACCAAAAGTTGTATGCTGGCATATTGCTTCTCCCGCGTGATCACGAGGAGAATGCAGTACGCGCGCGTGAGAATAAACAGGTTTGGTTTAATATCATGGATTGATAATGGGAGCTTATTTGGATCGCTTTGCAGTGTGGAAATATATGTTTGTAAAATATGTATTTTGATATATATGATCATGTATAAGGTGTGCCAATAAAGTTAATATAATATAAAAGGAAAAACCGACTGACTTAGCTAGGTTAATTTGGTCGGCTTGTTTTCCATCTTTAATCTTATGGAATTCCGTTAATTTACTCTACTGATCTCTTTGAAATATGATCATATATTTCCATGGAAAACTATAAAAGTTCCGCTTCAAAGTGGTCAGGCTGATTTTTTTGTTTAACAGCCTTCTCCACATATGCTATCTAGGGATGTATTCTGTCTGGTTTTAGACAAAATCTTAGACTAAATCGGTATGACCGGTTTTGCATTTTTTAAAACCGATTACGCACCGGTTATCCTCATAAACCGGTACTTTCGATTTTATCGGTTTCCGGTCCGGTCCTGTTTTTTGATTTTTTTAAAATATAAATTTGACATTAGTATAATATTAGACTATTAGATAACTATATATTAGTATATATTAGTATTAGTTATAAACTATATATTAGTATAGCTATATAATACATGATCAATTACATTTTCATTTTTAAGATTAAACTTTTATTTTATAATAACATTATCTTATATATAATTATATTGATAGTATATGATCAAACAAATTACAAATGTTTATATTTAAAATTAACATTTTATGTTATAATTTATAAATTATAATATGAAATTATTTTATATATGATATATAATTATATTATATATATTTCACATATAATTATAAATTATATATAAAACTTATATATTAATATATATACAACTTATATATAAAATATTATTTTTTATATATATTTTATCAACCGGTCCGGTCCGAAAAATTTCAAAATCGGAACCAGTCTGGTTCCGGCAGGTTTATGAAATATAAAAATTGATTCTCGGATCGGACTGGTCCGGTCCGATCCAATTTACCGATTTTTCAGTTTAAATTTACACCCCTAATACTATCACCTCATAAATTACACCAAACTTACAAGACACTCATTCACATGGGAAACAAAAGGAGATACACCAATCCTCTATGCTTCTTGGCATCGCCGCACGATAGAAATCCAAAGTTCCACCGCCACCAGTCCGAAGCGGATGATTTTGGGTGTGAAAGAGGGAAGTAAAAAAGTGCGGACATGTTCTTCAGATCTACACCATCCAAAATAAGCAAAACACATCGAACAAAAAAAAAAAAAAAAGATATATATATATATATATACGCAATTGGGATTATTTTGAGTTCCAAAAAGATATAAATATAGAGTGAAATGAATAATAATCTGCATGCATAGATTGCTCGAGTTGTTGGTTTTAGTCCTTTAACGTATCAGAATGAAAACTAAAGGTAAAATTTTTTGGATCCACTGAAAGAAGTTTTCTCAGGAACCAAACATATTCATATAGAGAGAGAGAGAGAGAGGGGGAGAGAGAAAGGGAGTGGGGGAGAGAGAGAGTAGCAGTCAACGGACTCATTTTTAATCTCCTCAAGACTGATGCCCTTGTTGCCACCCATGTTGGAAAGCAGGCGAGACTATAGCTGAGAGGTGGAGATCTGAGTGTTGAGAGGGAGCTCGCCGACGAAGGTAGTCGGGCTAGGATGGGCTGCAGGGCTGCGACACACAAGGGGGACCGAGGGGCTCCTTTTTGGTCGAAGAAGAGATCTAACAGGATCATATTTGTGTGACTCTCAGAATTATTTCCTAGGTGCGGTCTCATTGTACTTCTAATGGAACACCTACGTGGCATTAGGTTATTGAAGAGCTGCTTTTGGGGAAAGATAAGCATGATCGGTAATAAGATTCTTCCAAACTATAAATAACCTTTATATACTGAAAACGAATTAAATAACAAATGTTTTATTAATATATGATCTTGTAACACTTTATTAATATAATTCTTTCTTGAGAAATAAATAACAAATGATTTTATTTGCGCAAACTCCTTTTTAGTTTAAATATTATGAAATTCTTCTATTCTTTCGAGTATAAATATATATTTCAAAGTTTCTTCTGCCATGAAGACGAGAAACAATCATGTGTGAGCTTTTAGACAATTTGTCTATTTATATATGCATGGGCTTTTGCAAAATACTAGTACTCTTTCAAACACTATTAAATCACAAAATATTTAAACATCATTGAAATATAAAATATTTTTTAATTTTAAAGTTTTATTTAATAATTATTTAATAATTATAATTTCTTCAAACTCATAAATAAAATACAAAATATAATATTATTTTTTCAAATTTTAAAAAAAATAATATTAATTTTTTTAACTTTTTCTAAACTATTTTCCAAAATCCAAGAAAGAAAAAATATATTTAAAAGTCGGTTCACCAAAGCACGTACACGACGCACTCATGTACGTGGCTAACTGGGTCTTGTGGCCACGTCACAGTTCGGTGCAAGAACTCCCCCTCTTCTCTCTCCCCCGATTGCTTCCCCCCGGTCACTTATGTATATCCATTCAGTTGCTAGGACTGTTTGAACCTAAAAGTACGATCTCATAATTATAATTTTTTTAAATTTTTATATAAAATATAATAAATAATTTAATTTTTTTTAAATTTTAAAATAATAATAATAATAAGATATAATATTTTAATAATATTTTATTTTATTTTTAATTTTTATCTAAAATTATCTTATCTTATTTTATTATTTAAAGATTGGATTAACGCTCTCACAGTCTAATCTAACTACTTTGTCGAGCATTAACTTTTATTTATTAGTTTATACAACTTGCAATTGATTTGGATTACTTTTTAATATATAGATTTCAGAAAAGTAAAAGATGAAATACCTAATTAAAGAGTAGCGCTATAAATATCTCCTTTAATTTAAAATTAAAAGAGTAATAAATTAAAAATTTTGGTTTCAGCTTTGAAAAAATAAAACTAATATTACCATTTTCGTATAATAAAAATAGTAATTGATGGGTTAATTAAACAGCTAGCTAGGGAGAATTAAACGACCGGAATCTCTGGTCTTTTCTTTTCATTTTCCTTTTGAACAGGTAGGGAATAATCATCTCTAGTCAATTGCTAGGTCTTCTAGCTAATTACTTTCCCTTTTTCTTCATAGGAAACTTCATCTTATCTGCCATTCTTTTCCCTGTTCCCGGTAGGTAAGTGAACGAAGTACTACTACTCATTGATCTAGAGGGGACGAAATAATTTATATTAATTCTTTTTTTTTTTTTTTTGGCGTAGTGAATGCATGTGACGAATTTATTTGTTTTTCCGGTTGGGGTGATTAAAAAAATGTATAAAAGATAACTTAAAGAACATATATATTAATAATTAGGGGTTGGCTTCAAATTAATTAAATTAGATCATGTGTAGTATATATGCATGCTTCTTTTAATTAAACGTGATCAGCACGTCGAGCTACTGAATATTTGAAAGGAACGGGGAAGAGCATTTGGCAAATTGGCTGTGTGCATGTGTGCGCATTCATTTATAATATAATATATTTAGTATTAATCTATATTTATATAGATGATATAATATTCTTCATAATATATAATAACCAGTTTTTTTTTTTTTTTAAATAAACCTCTGTATGTTTCCTTTTCATTATGTATTCAAGTGATTACACAGTTTGTCATGTATAACTTTTTGAACTATCTCAGGTGGGACACATTCCATCCACACCCTTTCCACCTCTATATTTAATCCTAGCTTTGCAAGGCTATGTGCCACTTCATTACAATCTCTATAAGCAAAACTTAGTTTCCACCCTCTGCAACTTCTAAGTTCCTTCTGCAGATCCCCGACCACTTGTCCTTCCCATGAATCATCCTCCACTTTCTTATTCACCCCATCCACCACCCTTTTTGCATCCCCTCAAACCATACATTATAGAACCCCAACTCCTTGCAAAGGTCTACAGCCCTTCCCAAAGCTTTACATTCTGCTATGAAAGGAGAAGAAACATTCTTGAATTGAGTACACAAAGATGTGAGCACACCCCCCCTCCAGTCCCTTATTACCACCCCTGCACCCATTATTTTCTCTTTTTGATTCAGTGCCGCATCAAAATTCACTTTGACACACGGTTCCTCAAGTTTCTGCCATGGCCTTTTCTGTTGAGTCTATCCCATCTTCCTCCCATCTGATCTGCATTCTCTTTGTGCTTCTTGGAATTCATCTAGACTGACTAGAGCCTTTTTCATGACACTATTGGGGCTAGTGAATCTGCTTTCAAAAACCCAATTATTCCTTCTAGTCCATATCGAGTGCATTATAGCCACACCTTTTTCTATCTCTGATTGAGGCAACTCTTTAACCATTTTCATCCACAGCTCCTCGAAATCACTTTCCTCTGAGTTCCATTTGTGCAATGAACTACCCCTTTCTGCCCACACATCTGTAGAGGCTGGACAAGTCCACAGCACATGGACTACTGATTCTTCTCCTTGCAAGCAGATTGGGTATCTTGGATCATCAAGTACTCTTTAACTATATAGGTTCAGTTTGGTAGGTAAAATATTATGCAAAGCTTTCCAAATCATATGCTTCCATCCCTCTGGCACTAGCAGCTGCCATACATTCTTCCACCTCTCCTTATCCCCTTCAGTACTGGAAGCTTGCCCTTTCTTGTATTTGCACTTTTGGTTCTCTGCATGGTAAGTACTCCTAACTGAGTACTTGCCATCTTTAGTTAGGCCCCAAATCTGTTTATCTACTCCTCCCCTTTGACTAATAGGAATAGCACAAATTATAGTTGCTTCTTCTTTGTTGAAAATGTCTTTGATCAACTCAGTTTTCCACTCCATCTTCTCCTCATCAATCAGTTCACAAACCTTGGCATAAGGACTAAGCAAATTTACAGGAGATTGTATTGAAAAAAAGGTTTGTACAGGCAATCATTTTTGACCCCAGATCCTTATATCCTTCCCATCCCCAACCCTCCATCTTACCCCATTCTTCACTACCTCCTGCACTGACCACAAGCTTCTCCATATATAGGAAGGCATCATACCCAATTTTGCATCAGTATACTTGGAATTCTTGAAATACTTCTCTTCAAAAATTTTTGCTACTAGAGAATTCTCCCCTTTCATAAGCCTCCACCCTTGTTTTGCCAACATAGCTTTGTTAAAAACTTCCATGTCCCTGAAACCAAGACCTCCCACTGTTTTGGACTCCCCCAACTTCTCCCAACTCTTCCAGTGAATACCCGATTCTTTTTTACCTTGTTTCCACCAGAATCTTGCCATAATAGCTTCAAAGTCATTACACAGCTTTTTTGGCAATCTAAACACACTCATAGAGTATGTTGGAACAGCTTGAAGTACTGCTTTAATCAATATTTCTTTCCCAGCTTTGGATAAGAAAATATTTTTCCAGTTTTGAATCTTTTGCCAAACTTTTTCCTTAATACCTTGGAAGGTTTTATACTTAGCTCTCCCCACCATTGCTGGAAGTCCAAGATATCTTTCATAGTTATCACACCCAGTAGCTCCAATCTCCTTAACCACTTCTTCTTTCACTGGTCTCTTGGTATTAGAACTAAACATAATGGTTGTTTTCTGTTTGTTAAGAGTCTGACCTGATGCCAATTCATAGCTACCCAGAATGCTTCCAACGCTTCTCCATTCATTTGTGAGAGCCCTGTAAAAAACTACACAGTCATCCGCAAACATGAGATGATTCACCTTTGTTCCCCCTCTGATTGCTGAGACTCCTTTGATATGCCCCTCCTGAGCTGCTCTATTCAACAAATGGTTTAATCCCTCAGCACAAATTAGAAACAGGTAAGGGGACAATGGGTCCCCTTGCCTAAGACCTCGAGTGGGTTTTATCAACTGACTTGGTTTACCATTAACTAGGACAGAATAGGTAACTGAGTTAACACAAGCCATTATCAACCTTGTCATCCTCTCTCCAAAACCCAGCTTCAAAAGCATTGCTTTTAGAAAAACCCAGCTTCAAAAGCATTGCTTTTAGAAAAACCCATTCTACTTTGTCATAGGCTTTTGCCATATCCAATTTTACTGCCATACACCCTACTCTCCCTTTTTTCCTTGTCTTCATGGAGTGTAGCAGTTCATAAGCAATCATTATATTATCGGAGATTAATCTTCCAGGGATGAAGGCACTCTGATTTAGGGATATACACCCTTGTAGTACCTCTTTCATCCTATTTGCTATCACCTTTGAAATCAGCTTATAAGATACATTGCATAGGCTGATTGGTCTGTATTCCTTTACTGAGCTTGGTGTTTTAACCTTAGGGACTAGGGAAATCAATGTATGGTTGATACCATCACTCATTTCCCCTCCATTTAGGAACTCTAAGACAGCTGCACAAGTCTCCTTTCCCACCACCTCCAAATAATTTTTATAGAACCCCACTCCAAACCCATCAGCTCCTAGGGACTTTAAGGTTGATATCTGTTTCAGGGCCCTCTCCACCTCTTCTGGTAGAAACTGCTTTTCCATCTTCCTCCTCTTTTCTACATCAATTTTCTGTTCTAAACCCTGTACACAGTTTTCCACATGCTCGATTGTAGGATTAGAGGAAGTATAAATCCCTCTAAAATACTCACTAAAAACCCCCTCAATCTGCTCCTCACCCTGTACCGCTCTCCCTTCCTCATCTTTAATCTGCACAATTGCATTTTTTCTCCTCCTCTGAGAAGCACAAGTATGGAAGTACCTCGTGTTTCTGTCTCCCTGTTGCAGCTAATGTTTCTTTGCTCTAACCTTCCATTTTAGGTTTTCTTGATCCAACAAATCCTCAACTTCCTTCCTCTTAGCTTTTATTAAAGGTCATTGTGTAATGCCTTCACCCTCCTGCAACTTTTTTAAATCTTCCATTTTTTCTTTCAGCTCTTGTGTCCTTCCTTTGAAAATCCTTTTACTCCACTGACTCAGAGCCCCTCTACACCCCGACAATTTTTTTTATAATATCTCTTGTGGTCTCATCTGTCTTCTTTCCCTTTCCCATACTTCTTTGATTACCTCTCTGCAGCCTTCCCCCAATTCCCAGCTTAACTCATACTTGAAAGAATGGCCCCTTCGATAAACTCCTCTATTCTCAATTCTGTTAAAAGACAACAGCAAAGGGCAATGATCTGAGCACACAGTTGCCAAAATGTCCACCCTGGCTTGAACATTTTATTTCTCCAACAATGGTTAGCTACAGCACGATCTAACCTTTCTCTAATGATTGACTCCTTTTCATGCCCATTGCACCATGTAAACTTACTGCCCCTCCAACCCAAGTCAGTCAAACCACCATTCTCAAAAACCCTTCTGAAAGCATCCATTTGATCCTCCCTTATATCCCTTCTCCCTTGTTTCTCATTGTTACTCACTATTTCATTAAAGTCGCCTACCATCAGCCATCCCTTATGCCTACCAAGATCAAAAGAAGACAATAGATCAAAAGAAGACAATATATATTCACTGTCATTCTAGTTTCCATTAAAAAAATAATGTTTGGCCGCATATCCCTTACTGTTACATAAAGGGATTGAACTGTTCGGGGGTTGCCAAGCCCTCGACAGTTCCAGCTTAAGATTTTCATGGCTGCTGGCGGGGCTGTCTCACAGCCTCCGCCAATATCTTGGTTGCTTCCTCAGGACTACCCCCTTTCTCAATTTTTATTTTTTTAAAACTTGCTGCATTCGCACCCCCTTTCAGGCCCTCACCTTGTAGCTTTCTCTTAGTCATCTTCTGTGTTCCAGGCATAACATTTTCACTTTTTTCCCTAGCCCTCCTCTTCCATCTCCCCCCATAGCTACTTTTTTCATCCACATTTACAAGTATATTAGAATGATCAAAATTTCCCCCCTCATCTTCTATCCCCTCCTTATCTCCCTTTCCCACAACTCCTTCACTCTGCATCACCAGTAATTCCCCTAGAGGTATAGGGCTCAAAACCTCCCTCTCCACTTCCTCTTCTCTGGTTTTTTCTAAAGAGTTCTCTTCTTTTACCTCACCCCCACTCTCCAACCCTCCCCCCTCTTTTGATAGCTGTGTTTCCCCTTCCCCCTCCATTGCTACTCCTTCTCCCTTACCCTTCCTGTTACTATCCTCCTCACTCTCTCTATTGTGCTGTTGTGACCCAGATCTATTCCCTCTAGGGGGAACATTCCTCCAGTAACCACCCTTAGAACTTTTTTCAGCACGTAGCCCTGTCCCATTTTGAGATCCCTTCTCCATTCCCACACCTTTCTTACCACAACCACCATCACCATGAACCATACAACCACAATCAAAGCACAATCGAGGTAGCTTTTCATATTTAAAATTAACCCAAACTTTCTTACCTTCCACAGCAACCATACGACCTCTAGTAGCAGCTTGTTTGATTGGGATCTCGATCCTCACCCTCAGCGAACTGCCCCATCCAATACCATCCTCCGGGAAGTCAACCTCCAGTACCCTTCCCACCGAACTACCAATCTTCTTTCCACATTCTTTATATTTAAAATTAACCCAAACTTTCTTACCTTCCACAGCAACCATACGACCTCTAGTAGCAGCTTGTTTGATTGGGACTCGATCCTCACCTTCAGCGAACTGCCCCATCCAATACCATCCTCTGGGACGTCAACCTCCAGTACCCTTCCCACCGAACTACCAATCTTCTTTCCACATTCTTTACTCATACTTCCCAGTGGCAGATTCAACATTTGTATCCAAAAAACCTCAGTCTCAAACACAAGAGTCTGTGCTTGCGCCAAACCATCAAACAGCTTGAGTGTGAAGAGATGATTATCAAATAACCATGGACGCCCCTCTAACACTCTAACCTTCTCTGCATGATTTGAGAAAGAAATTATAAACATATTAGCTTCGATTTCCTGGAACTTTGTCGGTTTGCTCACCCTCCAAATCCTTGCCATCGTATTCTCCACCAATTCTTTCCCAATCCACCTATCAAGCCAAATTTTACCAACAAGGCTCTTTCCCCCTTTATCACACATCTTCTCCTCCATTCCTTCAAGCTCTATCAAAGAGCTATCCTCTTTCGTCAAACGGAGATTCTCATACAGGTCCTCCAGCCCCTCCATGCCTCCCCCCAGCGCAGCCGTCGTGCACTAGTAAGGTTCCCTTTCAGACAGTCATAACTGCCTCGTAACAAACTTTCCCTCGCAAAACTCCACCTCTGCTCAAGAGCCAGAGAGGATACTACTATAATATAATAACCAGTTTTGAGTACTATATATGAATTTATTAGGAAGTAGGGTAAGATATTATATGTATGATATCTTAGCTGAATTCGTAGTACTTAACCATCTCAATTTACTGAGACAACTCACTAAATTTAATCTATAGACTATAACATGATTTTTCAAGAAATTTAGTAAATCTTGGAGATATATTATTATGAATTCTCAAATGCGAGAATCTGATCATTTTTAAATTCACTGCATACGTAATTATTACTAAAAGTTGGTCATATTGGATTATTACTTTGGGCCTGTATGGGTAAATTCATTTGCAAATGTGATAATTAAGTCTTATAATATAATTTAAGAGGGAGTTGATCATCGAGTACTACTGGCATTAATCCAAACATCTTACTCAAAAACTTCAAATTTCAAAAGTTTTATTATTTATAATTAAGTCGATAAACACATTGCTTACTGTATAATCCATTACATGAATTTTTTTTTTTAAATATTTCTCTTTCTTTATTAACATCAATAATATATTTAATGTACTAATAATAAACACACTTATAAATCTATTTTTTGGTCCAATAATTTTTTGACTACTCTCAAGAGTCAAGACCGATACAAGGACTCAATATATAATTTTCCACATCTATAAAATATTAAAAAGAAAGAAAAAAGAAGAAAGGAAACGCATGATTAGACAGGAAGAAGAATCTTTAATCTTCCAATTAAAGGTAACTTTTGCAGATAGCTAGCTTTGCTCGTGATCAATGATCATACTCCTCAAACTTGGCCTGTTCTGAAGAGTGGTGCTACAGTAATCAAAAATGGGTCTCGAATATAATTACCGAATAGTGTATTTTAATTTTTAATTTTTAATTTTTTTTTTCATGTAATTTTTTAATCATTATAAATATTTTCAGTGACTTAGATCTATTTTCGATGACTGTAGCACCACAAGTTCTGATTACGCGCGACAAAGTCAAGCACAAGTCCACGTGACTTGAAAGTTGGAATGGCCTATAAATAGGAGTGGGTTCTCGAGAGCAAGCCACGTATCGTAAAAGCCAAAAACTCCGACACTGAAAGTCCATTAGCCCTTTTCTTATTTTATCATTATAATTTTTTTAAATTTTAATATAAAATAAAATAAATAATTTAATTTTTTCAAATTCTAACTTAAAAATAATATTAAAAAATATATTTTAACAATTATTTTTTTTAATTTTTTAACTTTAATCTCAACTCATTTAATTTGAGAAAACAAACGAGACATGGGTGGTTTGGATTCAAAGATGAGCTGAGATGGTTTGTAAATAGTAAAATAAAATATTTTTAAAATATTATTTTTTAATATTATTATTATTTTAAGATTTAAAAAAATTGAATTGTTCATTATATTTTAGATAAAAATTTGGAAAAGTTATTTTAAAATTTGAAAAAGTTGAATTGTTTATTATATTTTGTATCGAAATTTGAGAAAATTGTAATGATAAATATGAGATAAGTTGAATTTATTATAATTTGTGTGAAAATTTAAAAAAATTGTAATGATAAAAATAAGATGAATTAAGGATGGTTATGAATTCAAAGAAGGAAGTACTAAAACTTGAATTCAAAAAGTTATATTCATTTATCAGTTAATGCAGGTTATAATGGTGGCCGAGCCGTGGATCCCAACAAGCCTTTAATATGCGGAAAGCCTAGTGACAATCCCGCGTATGGCAAATGCATAGGAAAACAAAAGCCCATCAAGTCTGAACCAAAAAGCGTATATGGCCGACCTTGCAAGCCACCTCAAGGACCTTAAATCAGTACTACTTAATTATTGTGGTGTGGTGAAAGCATGAATAAATAGTACTAAAGTTTACTCAGGATTAATATTGTAATGGAGCTGGATCGATCGAGTGCCAATAAAAAGATCAAGCTGACCGACATAGTTTCGGTCAGCTTGTTGTGATCGGCCTAATACATCAAAGTATTTAATAATTTCTTTTTAATGTTCTAGATCTATATATATCTTTCTTTCTACTTGGAAATATTGCAAGTGTACGTAGTATGGCAATTAAAAGCTAAAACTGGACTCGGATATATCCCATGATCTCCTCGGCACAACGATGTAGTATTAGTACGTAGTAGTAAAGCCCTCAAATTAACCCAAATGATATTTGGTTAAGAGGATATTATGATCGAAGCATAAGAAAATTTATTTGTTTATAAATTGGTGCGGAAGACACACTCTTCATCCATATTATTAATATGTTATATTAAAAAAAATTAAAACTTAAATGCGAACTGTGGAGGATAATGCTATTTGTTTATATGTACGTAAATGCGAATGGGCAATTTCGTAGTTAATATTGCTTGAAACTATAAATATATATATATTTATATATATTTATATATACATATATATATACATATTTCCAATTGAAACGTATATATTAAAAGTATTGTTTACGTATATAATTCTTTAAATTTTGCAATAATACGTTATATTTTAAGCTATATATAGATATGTCTTATATATCTATATGCTTTTTTATTAAAAAAAGGAAAAGAAAGATAAAACAAACACGCAAAATACTTCGATATGCATGCGTGCGGTATTACACAAGGGATGAAGAAAGCTGGCCACTTAGGTTTAGAACACTCTACTACTATTTATTATTTTACCATTATTTTTTACCTATTTTTTATTATTATTCATTATTATTTAATATTTTATCATTATTTTTTTACTACTATTCACATAATATATATGAGATCACCTCAGTACTATCCAAACACAACTTAACAGGCTCGATGGTTTCGTTCTCAATACACAGCTTATTGTGAAATCTATTAAAGTTATTAAAAAAAAAATCAAAATACAAATACTTTTTCTACTAATCAATGCGATAAACTTTCACACGAATAATTGCTGGTTTTGCTCATTGTTATGGGTATGACCAATAATATTGCTGAATGTCGTGCTTTTCTTGATGGTTTGAAATTGTGTTACCAACTTGGTTTGAGAGATTTTGTGATAGAGTCAGATTCGATGTGATTGTGGGATGGTTTCAGTCGGGGATATGCAAGTGTTGGTATTTATGGAATTTTTAGAAAGAGGCAATTATTTTATTTTGGGCGATGAATGTCTGTGTACGGCATGTTTTTCGTAAAGCAAACATGCACTACAAGAAATATGGCATTTTTCAGCAATTTTATGATCGCCGGGAAAAAAAATCGCTGCAATTAACCCCTATTTGAGGCGATTTTTGTATCGCTGCAGAAATACAGAGCAAGGTTAAAAAAAAAATTGATGCTGAAATTACTGTTTATTTATTTGCAGCGACAATTTGATCTTTTGCGGCGCGTTAGTGTCGCCGCAAATAATATTCGTAATTGTGCAGTGTTTTCATTTCGGCGAATTGTAAAATTGCCACAATAGCTAGTTTTGCAGCGAATAAAAAGCGCTGCAATAACCTTTCATAAAATTCACACATTTTGCAACGATTTTAATATCGTTGCGAAAGAAATTCCACAAATAGAGTGAATTTTCGGCGATTTCTTGATACAATTTACCGCCAATATTGTCGCTGTAAGAGCATTTTGTGTAAAAGAAAAGTTATTAGCGGCAAAAAGAAAGTGCCGGAATTGCTAAATTAAATTTAAACCAAGGGCCTTACGATTTCCCTCATTTCTTTTCCTCCCCCCCCCCCCCCCCCC
>QEOT01009284.1:9512-23536 GCA_003123785.1 Pterocarya stenoptera | reverse complement strand
TAATAATGAATAAATGTGGTACCTTTCAATATGCTCCAAGTATATCCATATATCAATTATAAGTTACTATTTCTATCAAACATATTTATAAGGAAGCTAACCAAGATGCGGATTTTTTGGCTCGGCAAGGGGAAGCTAGCTTGACTTGTAGATATGTGGAAGGAAATGTTTTTCCGTGTCAGTTGAGAGGTATTGTTAGGATGGACAAGATTGGTCTTCCTAATCTTAGATTCTAATTTCTGGTTTGTTTCCAAGTTTTTTTTATTAAAGTAGGCTTGTCTAGGTTGGTTTTGGTTTATTTTTTCAGTTTATATGTTTGGTTATAGTTTTGGTCTTTTGATGCTTGGGATGGTTATTTTGTTTTATTATTATAAATCCCAAGTGTCTAGCTTGTTATCACGATCTTCCTCAGCCATAGGTGAGGGCATATCAATAAACTTGAAACAGGGCCACTAGATATGTGGCTACTGGCTCTTCTTAGGAAAAAAAAGTTATACATCTATGGTTAAAAGTATTATGAAATTCTGTTGGATATAAAATTAATTAAAGTTTAGCCTATTGGAAACTCATATTTGAAAGAGTAAAAAGAAATAAGATAAGAAAGAGACAAAATCAAAAGAGTCATCTTTGAAAGAGTCAAAAGAAATAAGATAAGGTTTAAAAATAAATAAATAAAATAAGATAAGAAATAAATAAAATCAAAAGAGATTGACTGACATACAAAAATGTGAAATTGACATAAACCAAGTAGGACTAAGTTACTAATAAAAAAGTGATATCTTTATAAAAGAGGGGACCACTACTAATCATGAGATATAATAACTCTACAAGCTGAAAGATTTCTTTACAACTTGCAGGCCACCCTCTCTCTAAAGAAAAATGTTACTATATTCCCTAATTTATATCTCTCACTTTATCCCTTAATGTGGCACCACAATGTGATGTCACGTGGCTTATTAAAAATAATTAAAAAAAACAAACATATAAGGTAGAGGGGGTTTAGGACTTTAATCTTCTCATTTTTGTGTTTCCGAGCACCATTTTATTTTGAATATATGTTTTCTAATTTTTTTTTTATTATTGTTTAATATGCCACGTGACACTATATTGTAGTACTGCGTCAAATGGGCAAAGTGAGTAGAATAAATCAGGGAGCATGGTAGCATTACTCCTCTCTAAAAAGAGGCATCTTCTTCAACTTCTCATTAACCCTTTCTTTATTGTATTAAAAGATATGAGAGGTCACGAAAGACTGTACAATCACCAACCATAGTGGGTTTTACCCCCAACGAGAACTACAACATTTACTTGTTTCACCCAAGAATGGTTTTGGTGGCAAAAGGCATGGTCTTCATGAGAAATATCTTTTTCCCACCAACTCATGTCGTGCGAAGTTCGTAGAATAAAATTGGTATGAAAAGATATCATTTTCCACGATAGTTTCAACTTGTGGGAAAAAGCTTGTTTTCCCTACGAGAACATCCGAGGCTAAAACTTAAATACTCTTGGCAAATAGTCTTACAATTTTGGAGAAATTTATTACTATTTGCCATGACTGGTACTCGCCGGTATTGATGACTTCCCATGAATCCATCTCATGGGTAAAAGCCTTATTTCACAAAATTTTGTTATAAGAAAAAAAGTTTTATTTGAAGCTTTCCCCACGAACTTTTACCATCACTATTTGAGCCATCTCATTTTTTCCTCCATGCATCAATGAAGCCACTGTACACTACTAAATAACTTCAAATCATGCTAATCATACATATACATATAACATAATGGACCATTGAAAATATGTCCAGTAATTACTGTGATGAATTTCATAAATAATTCGTGGCAATATGTCCCAAGTCAACCATATACAAGGAAATACATCATGTTCAGAATTGGGAAGTACAATAGGGAAGCCTACATGCATACTCAAGTATTTTCATAATATATATTAATACATGTTATGAAAAATACACAGCAACCCACTACAACATATATTACCTCTAACTACTTATATACAAATTCATAGCACTAGACACATAGTTTTAAAGAATTCTATGTTGCTGAGACGAGCTCCAATTCATCTCCCCAAAGTTTGAAACCACATAAGTTTTTATGTCGAACTATGTAAATCTCTGTGTTTTTTATTATTTACATTTTATTTGGTTTATTTATTATTTATTTATTGATAAGCATTTGAGCACCATATTAACACCTAAATCATCATTTTGGGTCATTCAAAAGTATTGTTAGGCTCTAGTTCCATCGAAAAAATGCATCAACACCTTCCAAATAAAATATCAATTTCATCATCTATTATAAATTTATTATTTATTGAATTACAAGAAATTGAGATTCTATTCATCAATATTCAAAAGAAAATATTAATGCAATGTTTAATATTCATACAATTTAAGAAAAGGTACTGCTACTCAGTTCCATGAGTTTGCCCCCTCAAACTTACCACTAGTGCAATCGCACTTATTTTTCTTTTTATTTCAAATCTTTTTTTTAAACATCTTTAAATATTTAAAAAAATGCACTTCACTAATAATCACTTTCTTAACTATAAAATGTAGAGCCCCTTTTGCCTCCAAACCATTTTTTCTCTCTCAGTGGGCGATCGGTTAGATACTAATTTGGGTGTTTGCATGGGACGTGTTCTGCATGGTTGATTACATAGGATTCAGTTTGCTCGAGAGTCTGCATCTTGATTTATTTTCAAGTTTTCCTTTCCTTACATAGTTTTGTTTGTTTTTCACATTACTATGTAATGGATTATTCCATTACTAATTTTTGATGTTTTCACTTTCTGATGTAGAAAGTGCACTAGTGGTTATTTTAGAGCCACATGAGGGTTTTTCTACACTTCATCATGACCATTGTCTCTTCTCTTCAAGCTTTATACCACTAATTGTTTTTAGCAATGTGGCGTCCCCAACTCCTGCTTGGGATTGGATGGTGACTGAAACGCCGAGACATGTAACACAAGACTACATATCCCTCGTACATAACAAGTAATATGCTATGCACCTAAGTACACTAGCAGTATGCAATATCGTAGCAGTGAAAAATAATAAAAGTCGGAAGTTCTAAGCAACACAAACAACAATTGCAAAGTACATGGTACCATACTAACATAATATTAACACTTTGTCCATGACCATCAAACTATATCAGAAAATAAAATATCTCAAAATTTCATGTAATAAAATATAGTCTCCCAAAACACATGATCTCCTCAAAATATTGTTTCTTAAAAGGTCTAAACCATAAGTTCTTTCACAAAATAGCTAAGTTTCCTTCCTCTTCATAGTTAAAGTTCCATCAGGTGCCAAACACCAAGAAACTCCATGAGACTTCTGAGATCTGAGTGGTGACGACTCAAATTCCTTAGCTACTGCCTTTAGGTCAGGTGAGGGCTTCGAGGTTTGCTTGAGATAGGCATACAACTGGTCTACTAGTGTATCGAATTTCAAAAAGTCAGAACGAGCCTGTACAGAATACTCGTTCTCCGTCTCGGAACCATTTATATTCATGATTCTTGAGAATCCAGGATAACTATAATAACTTCTACCATTCCAGTTGGGGAATGGTAGTGTAAACTATCAAAATGAAATTTTGAAAAATCTCAGCAAGTAATCACACAGCATACAATAGTTAATGCAAGCATACAAGAGGTATATCATGAAATGCTGCTTAAACAGAACTTGACATATGCATTTTATCATTTTCAAAAGACTTGTAACAGAGACTTTGACATTTTCAGAAAACTTCTTTAACTTTCTTTTTCATGTTGATTCTTAATCAGAACTTTTCTTATCAGAACATATCACAAGATTTGTATCGAGTGATCCTTATAATATCACAAGATTTTCATCAAGTGATCCTTATCTTATGAGCTCTTATTTTTGTTCATAGGATGGACACAACACTGCTCCCCTCCTTGCACCGCGTGTTCCTGCTAATTACCGTACCATCAACAATCTGTAGAAGGGAATTATAGACGGAACTCTACTACCATTCCTGCTTATCATCATCCCTACAGCTCAAGTTAAACAAATAATCACATTAAATCAACCTTACTTCTTTGAATTATATGCCTTATGCACCCACTAGTGTTAGGTGCTTCCTCACTCCGATATTATTTGAAAAGAATCCATTCGAGGCTCATCAACTATTCTTCGTCGACCCAGGAGTTACCACTCCATTCTTAATCACTCTAAAATGGACAGACGAGTTCTACTAGGACAATCCTCCATCCTAGCACTTGGAGTCGTAATAAAATATTTTAAACTCTTTTCTTTGAAAAATTTTTTCCAAATGCATGTGACATGGAACTTAAGACATACGTACTTATACTTGACATGTGACATATGGAGTGCCATGCATGAAGTAACCAAGCATAACATGTTCAATTCATGGCATGATAACATGAAATACATGAAACATCAACACGCATACATGGAGTCATGAGAACTTGCTTAGGCCGAAACACATAGGTACAAAAACATGAAAAATCAGCACTTAAACATGTTCCAAACTTCAAGCATATCATATAGAAATCAAAGTATAGTGAAACAAAACATGAAATCATAGATTTAGCTAAGGTTTGAAACTTCCAAGACATACTCAAACCGAAATATCATGTTGCATAAACCATCAACCCAGTAAAAATCGAAACTTATAGGAGTATTTCATGGCATTTTCATCACAAATTCAAAGCATATAATTCCTTCCATAGATTTACTCAAGATCATATTAGCATAATCAAACAAACAATCAAGAGATAACAAACAAAGCAAACATGGCAATGAAAAGATTTATACCAATATATATAAGTATTAACTAAGAGTAAATTGAGTATATACTTACAAAAAATCCGCGTAAAGAAATACTAGAAAGTTGTAAATCCGAACATTCTATATTAGAAAGAGTAACTAAAAACCTTATTTCATGTTCTTGAGTGTGTGAGTGGATTTCTAGGGCAACACTTATCTATATTCCATTCGGCTTCTAAGGTTTTTTTGGGTAAAAACTTATTCATTTCACTCATAAAGTAAAACAAAGCCCTAAGGTAAGCAAAGATACATGTAGTGGCCAAAAAACATGGAGGATAAACTCTTCTCTCTACTCGGCTTCAAGGGTTTCTTAAGAACCCTACGTCATTTCCAAGAAAATATAAGAAAGTGTGGGTGTTCTATCATTCTGAAAGTTCAAATGAGATTTGAATCTCATTTTCGGATTGAGAAAGTGACATGTGTGTGCAAAACCTAAGAGAAAACCGATTCTTACCTTGTTTATACTTAGTGGTGCCTAAATCTCTCCTTGAATAAGAAGTCATCTTGTTTGGTTGGAAAGAAAATACAAGAAAGTGAAGAAATCTTCAAGAGAATATGAGAGAGTTATGTGGAGAGAGTGAGAGCATACAAAAATCCAAATTTGGCAAAAAGAAAATCCTTTGGGCGTGTGGTCTTTCTCTCCTTATATAGAAAACTCTTCATTCCCTCATTGGTAGTTGAAATCCATTGCATGGAAGACAAGTAGCATATGTTTTCTTCTTCATTTTTCTCTTTAGCCCAAAATGCATCTTAGAATTCTCCACTTGGATTGTATTGGGAAAGGACATCTTGGGGTGGCGTGTAGGGTTCCTCTTCCTTGGCCGAAATCCCCTTCCTTTGCTCTTATGCCCTTCCTTTCTTTAAGCAATTGAGTATTTCTTTAAGGGTAACTTGGTAAAATATCACATGACTCTTCCTTTTCCCAAACAAGTAGCCTTTGGCATGGATGACAAGTGGCATTGGGCACGTGCCATAGCCTTAGCCATCCACCTCCTTCTTCTTTTCACAAGTTGATACTTCATCTTCCTAATGCTCCTTTCCTAGGTGACCTTTCATGTTCCGTTAGTCCAAAATAGTCTAGATGACAAGGGGCAAGTGAACAAAGTGCTTGGGAGTGTGCTAGCCGAATTCTTAAGGGTATTTTTGTCCTCCAATACAAAAGTCTCTTCACATATTCTTCTAGAAAGTTTATGCATGCTTGACACTTGGCAAAATTTGACTAAAATTCGAAATCCTATAAGCCTTCCTTCGGTTTCCTATGCAAATCTTCTAGGAAAACTCCATTTCACTTCTCTAAACTTTCCTTCCCAAGATATCTTCCTTGGAACTAGCATTTGGGCAAGACAAAGGGTCTAGACACGTGGGAAATTGGTCTAGCCGAAAATCTCTTAGTCTTCCTAGGTCCCTTTTGTCCCTTGATCCATCTAGAAGATTTCTAACATACTGACAAGTGGTAATTTCTCTAGGGTAGGCGTGTAAGCCACTCCTTGGTATTTTCCTACACTTCTCTCTCTCCTTTAACCCATTATCAGGTCTAGATTCACAATGTATCTCTTACATGCCACATGGGACTTGTGAATAAAATCTGGGTCATGGGCCTAAAGCCATTGGGCCTGAGTTTCTAAACAAGGCCAAAATTCACAAAGCATTATAGGATTATTCTTTTTTTGGGCTCAAGTTATCATTTTAAAGATTCTAAGGCTTTCTAAAATAGTTAGAGTTTTCAAAGAGGTCATGGCTACTTAGCATAAAATCTATGGGCCATGCTTACGCAAGTTTGGGTCATCACAAGCAATGAAGCGCTTAAGGCATGATGAGAACTCTATGGCATCCGGCTAAAGGGATAAAAAATTTTGAATTAAGAGATAGCATTTTCTTATCCCAATTTTTCTGTACAATTGACCGAGATCGGGTTCTGATAAGTGCCTTATTTTGGTGCGAGCGTATAATGGTAACTTCAAATCATCCTTGATTTTCATGAATTCAGCTTCTTTTTGGATTCATCTCTATGATCTTCTACCAAAGGATATGAATAGGCGGGTTGTCCGTATGATTGGGGAATCGATTGGAGAAGTTGAAGATATTGATATTTTGGAGGAATCACCTAGATGGGGTGACTATTCACAGGTTAGAGTTTGATTGGATATCCTCCTTGTTTCAAAATAATTACTATGATTTGGATTCTTTGTTAATTCATCTGAAATATGAGAAACTCCCGAATTACTGTTATTGTTGTGGTTGTTTGGGGCATCTTGATTGGGATTGTGATTTATTGTTAACTCATAGGCATATATTTGAGAATGAGGGCTTTCCGTATAAGGAGTGGCTACGTTTTGATGGTGGTTCTGGTCGTCCTCGAGCTAATGAGCTTGGCAAATCTGCTACACTTTAGTTTGGTTCTAATGTACCCCATGGCTGAAAGTCTTCTTCAGTCGATGTTCTCTACTCATTGGCAGCCTCTCCAACAGCGCTGGGTGAACAGTTACTCGAAGCAATGAACTCTCATCTGGGGCATGTAACTAATAGGGTTGAAGGTTGTGAAAATTTTAGGAATGAGGCACTGGGTCGAGTTAGGCCTATGGGCTCTTAGTGGTTCTGGGCCAGCATTGATAATTATCCAACAAGATAGCTCATTTTTTGATATTCCCTTAGTTATAGTTACTAGTCCTTCAAGGCAAGGATAGGGGCAACCAAAAAGGTAGAACAGGCAAAAAGGTTCTCAACTGCGATCTGGAGTTGTTCCGACTATGCTACCATCTGTGAGGGAGTCTCATGAGTCTTCTACTTTATCGCACTCTTTGATGTTGATTTTAAACGTCCGAAACCATCAGATGATGATGGATTGGTGGATGTTGAGATTATATTAACGGAGGCTGTGCTGCAGCCCCGCCGAACACCATGAGGTTGAGTTGAAATTCCTGTGGACTTGGGAACCCACAGGTAGCTCAAGCCCTCTGTGATCTAGTTCAAAGGAAAGATCCCGATTTGGTTTTCATTATGGAAATCAAATCTGTAGTCTCTCATATAGAGAAACTCAAATTTATGTTGGGTTTTGATGGGCTTTTGGTTGTTGATGTGAGGGTAGAAGTGGGGGAATTGCTTTGTTTTGGCATGGGATTATTGATCTACAGCTTCTTGCCTACTCTAAGCATCACTTTGATGCTCAGGTTATGGATGTTGGTCAGAGTTGCCAATGGAGGATTGCGGCTGTGTATGGACATCCAGATGCTTAGAGGATGAGAGATATTTGGAATTAATTGAAATTATTGGTTGTTATGGATATGTGTCCTTGGTTGTGTTTTGGAGATTTGATGAAGTTCTTCTCAATTCTAAAAAGTGTGGTGGTCGTGCACGGCCTGAGTCGCAAATGGCTGACTTTCTTGTAATGATGGACGTTTGTCAATTTAAAGGATTGGTCTTAGATGGGTCTCCATTTACATGGTCAAATATGCATGAGTGAGAGGCTTTTACTTGAGAGAAACTGGTAGATTCTTAGCTAATCTTGGGTGGTTAAGTTTGTATCAGTGTTATAAAGTTAGCAATTTGCACCTCTTATTATGATCATAGCTGCTTAGTTATGAATACTATTGGTGCTCAGGAAGTTCAATGGAGAAGGAAAATAACTTATAGATTTGAAACAATGTGGGTTGGTGCAAATGGCTGTGAGGAAATCATTTCTAAGTCGTGGGACCTAAGGGCAAATTCTATAGATGATGAAATTTGTCACTTGTCATTTTTCAATGTAGTCATGACTTGAAAAAGTGGAAGTTTGATCACTTTGGTAATATATTGTTCGGTTGGAAACAAAAAGACAAGCTTTGTCTAAGTTTGATGGTTAATCTGAGTTTAGCTTCTATGAGTACTATTATTTATTCTCTTAGACATGATATTAATGTATTATTAGAAAGAAATGAGTTGTTTTGGAAATAGCAGTCTAGAGTGTTGTGGTTAAACTCAGGGATCAAAATACCAAGTTTTCATCAAAAGGCTTTGCATCAAAATACCAAGTCTAGAAATTTTATTTCTAGATTAAAGGATAACTTGGGAGTTTGGCGGGAGGGGAGGGAGTTGGAATCAGTGGTTTGTTCCTATTTTTTAGATCTGCTTACTACCTTTAACATGACTTATATGGATTCCATTCTTGATCTTATGCAGTCAAAGTTTACCACAATTATGAATGCTAATCTTTTGAGACCATATACCCTGGACAAAGTTAGGGAAGCTTTGCTTCAGATGCAACCCTTGAAAGCACCTAGTCCCTATTTTATTCTTCTAGTTTTCTTTCAGAAATATTGACACATTGTGGGAGATAAAGTTACGAATGTCGTTTTACACTCCTTGAATCATGAGGTTGTTTCTCCTGAATTAAATGAAACCTTTTAGTTCTTATACCAAAGAAGGACCAACGTGAGAGAATCACTGAACGTTGACTCATCAGTTTATGCAATGTAGTTTATCAAATTATTGCCAAGGTCACTGCTAATAGACTTAAAACTATTTTGCCTTTTGTGATTTCTGATAGTTAATGTGCTTTCATACTGGGGCGACTCATTACTGATAATGTTCTCATTGCTTTTGATACTAATAATACTATCTGGAAGAAAAGGAAAGACAAAAAATGTGTTTTGTTAGTGAAACTTGATATGAGCAAAACTTATGACAGAGTGGAATGAGTTTTTCTTCAGCAAGTAGGGTTATAAATGAACCAGTTTGTTCGATAGCCCGCTCGGTAATTATTCGGTTAAACTCGAATCGAAATCGGCTCGTGAAAAAAAAAAAAAAAAAAAAAACACATGTGAAAGTAGATACTCGCTCAATTAGTAAATGACACATATCCAAGAAAACTCGACTCGACTCGGTTAAGTCCCGCTCGTTTTTGCCCAAGTCAACTTGTTACCTAGACTCAATTAAAGTTCATTCATATATTGATAAATATATACATGCATCTATGTATATATACAATGTCTGTATTAGCTAATACTATAAACATAGCACTTTTATAATTAAATATATAATATGTAACCTAATTACTTATGCATATATCATAGCTATATTTTATAATTTTTACAATAATTATTCGATAAGATTTAATAATTTTATATACTAGTATGTGAGATTTATATATGAAATAAATAGATGCTATCATATTGTGTATGCATTAATAATTTATGTAGGGATATAATATATTATTATTTTGAATAAATATCAACTAATTAGATATTAATTATTTATAAATTTTTAAAATCTTATAATTCAATAGATGTTCTACTTGTTAGTTGTATAAATTCAATATTAGATTGTTTATGTTTTATTTATCTAATTCATTAATTATTAAATTTTATTCAAAAAATAAACAACACGAGCCAAGCTCCTCAAGCTCAAGTTGGGAGTTTAACTTACTAAGTCGAGCTTGAACTTGAACTCTAGTTTTTTTAAGTCGAGTTGAGTTTGGCAAGCTAAAGACCAGCTCAGCTCGGCTCGATTAATGCCCTATCAGCAAGTTTTGTTGGAATTGGATTTTGATTCAAAATGGATGGCACTAGTTATGTCTTGTTTAACTTTTGTTACTCACAAAGTTCTTCTTAATGGAATTCCTACTTCATCTTTTGCTGCATTTAGAGGTTTCTAGCAAGGTGACCTATTATCCCCTTACTTATTTGTATTATGTACTGAAGCTTTATCTACTCTTCTTCAGCACGCTAAATCTTATGGGATGATTAAGGGTGTTAGGGTGTGTCTGGGTGCTCCTTTTATCACTCATTTATTCTTTGCAAATGATAGTTTAATTTTTTTTTTCAAGTAACATATGCCGCAAATGAGTGTCTTAAACATTTACTTCATCTTTTATGAGAATGCCTCTGGTCAAAAATTTAATTTGGACAAGACTAAGTTAATGAGTAGAAATGTTGAAGATCAGGTGGTGAATGATATTAAGAGACTTTGGAATGTTACTTCATTGCAACACCATGATCCTTTTTTGGGCCTCCCCGTCTTTTATTGGTAAGTCTTGTAATATGAAAGAAATGGTTTGGAAAAAGTTTCAAGATTAGAAGGAAAAATTGTTATCACAGGTTGGTAATGAGATTTTGATCAAAGCTGTTGTTCAGGCATTGCCAACATACACTATGAATTGCTTTAAATTACCTAAATCATTTTGTAAGGAGCTTGAAGCGATGTTTGTAAAGTTTTGCTGGGGTCAACATGGTCATGTACACAAAGTTCATTGGGTGAGTTGGAAAAACTATGCACTCCAAAGTTTCACGGTAAGATGGGTTTCAAGGATTTAGAGTTATTCAATATTTCCTTGCTTGCAAAACAGGGTTGGAGATTATTGCATGAAACTCATTTTTGTTCTATGAAGTGTTTAAGGCTAAATACTTTCCCAAATTAGATTTTATGCACTCTAGTATAGGGCACATCCCTTTTTATGTATGGAGAAGCATCTTTGCAGCTAAACAGGTTTTGCAACTTGGGTGTCTGTGGCGCATTGGACAAGGGGAGAAAGTTCGGATTTGGAAAGATAATTGGCTCCCAATTTCGTCGATGCATTAGTTTCTATCTAGTCATTAGCTTTTACCCTCTGATGCTATTGTTAGTTGCTTGTTGAATCAGCATTCAAGGACTTGAAACCAACATCTAGTGCATGAAGTTTTTTTGATCTTTTGAAGCTGATAAGGTTTTAAATGTTCCTCTATTCCCACATCTTTGTGAAGATTAGATCATTTGGAAAGATGAAACTGTAAAGTCTCATCATTTGCTAGCAAGTAAGGACCGTGTAGTTTCATTGATTCCACCACCACAAGATAAGGTTAAACTTAACTTTGATGTTGCGTTGTTTCAATCTTCTAGTCATGTGGAACTTGGGTTGATTGTCCGTGATGATAAAGGAGAGGTATTATTTGTTATGTGTTGTAAGAAAGTTGGTTGATATAGAAGCTATGGTTGCATTTCAAGGTTTGCATATAGTTTTGAATATGGGTTTTTCTGATTTGATATTAGAAATGGAGTCATTGGTGGTTATTGATGCAATTAGAGCAAGAGGTGCTCCTTTTTCTTTGACTGGGCAAACTCAACTTCTCTTTCATAGGTTCATGACTTATGAAGTGACTCATGTTGGACAACAAGAAAATGAAGCAGCTCATTTGTTGGCTTGGCATGCCCGACTCATCGACGACACTATACAATGGCATTAATGTTCAGATATTCTCCTTTCTCGAGTCTTGTTAAATGCTAAGATGTAATGGATTATCTGTTGATATGTATATATTTTCATTGTGAATGAAACATTTGTTATTATAGGAAAAAAGAAAAATAAAATACCCGAGCGATAATTTTGAGGGATAAAAATCATGGGACTAAGTATAATTTTTCAAAACATATTTTCTCAAATAAATATTAATATATTATTCTCCCACCATTTTTTGTTTTTCAAAGTTTACTTTTTAACTTTGTTTAGAGAAAATTCTCAATGGCTTATGTATTAAACAAGAAATGTAAATTATTTGAATAATTGTTCCAAAAATGATTCCCATCAGATTATGGAAAAAAAGATCTTGTATTTTAGAGTGAACTGTTCATCTATCTAAAAAAATTTATTCATTGTTTCTCTCTCACTCTCTCATTCTTTATTTCCAACTTTTTCTTTACTATTTTCTTTACTATTTCCTGTTATAGCGGCATCCTATATCAATGTTTAAGAAGCAAGTGTGTGAAAAAAAGTCTTAATACACTCATTTTGTTTTTATTTTCTGATTTTTATTTTTATTTTTATTTAGTTATTTTTATCATTTAGAGTAGAGATAAATACATTACAATCACATTAATAGGGAATATTAAAAATAGAGTCGGGCTACTCTGCCGTAGCCCACTCGTTTTGACCGATAGGCAAATTTTATGTTTTTATTCTTTTCTCATTTATTTTTTTCAGATTTTTTTAACATATTTAAATATTTAAAAAAAATAAAAAAAAATACATCAATAAACTAAAAATCACTTTCTTAATCACTAAGTAAAAAAAAATTTTGAAAAAAATAAATACACAAGTGGTCAAATTGAGTGGGCAAAATGGAGAGGCAAACTAGCGTTTTCCTTAAAAATATTAAAAGATGTAAAGACATTGCAAAATGTGCTAGATAAAATAAATAAATATATATACTTTTTAATATTCTCATACTATAATCTCCTTTTTTTATATTTTGAATTTTTTTTAACTTATAAATCTTTATTTTAAGTGTATAAGACATAATTGCATGACATTTTATATGAAGAGATATTGTTAATTCATTGATAGTTAAATTACATATTTAAAATGAATAAGAAATATTAAAATGTATATTATTTAAATAATATAGAAGAAAAATAGATAAATTAGTGTAAGGTATATATTAGTGCGTAAAATAAATAAAAATAAATTTTAATAATGTATTTTAAACAATAAGATAAAAAAATTCATTTATTATGAATGCTCTAACGTTGAACGTTGAACGTTGAACGTCGGGTTCAAGTTGCAATCAAAGCGAGGACCACAGGGAACAGTAACGCCCGTGGGCCGTCATCCCAAGTCAATAGTCTTGGTCAATGCCAGAAGAATCATCCACCACCAGCCGGCAGCCGCCATGGAAATACTTTGTAGTAATTACAACCTAGTAAGTAAAAACCTCCCCTTCGCCAGCCATTCACAATTCCACAGAACCTCCCCCTACCCAAACCAATATTTCCATGGCTACCCAGATCCTCTCCTTCCTCTTCCTCTTCGCCTTCGCCTTCCTCCTATCAATCAGTCCACCATCCTCAGCCCAACAAGCCCCATCCTTCAATTCGTCGGACTCCCCATGGAGCCCAGGCCAGAACCGAACCCTTGTCTCTCCCAACTCCGTCTTCGCCGCCGGATTCCGGCAACTACCCAGCTCCGAAACGCTCTACAACTTCTCAGTTTGGTACCACAACGTCTCCGGAAATCCCATCGTCTGGTCAACCGATAAGGCCTCTGCGGTCAACGGCTCCGCATCGCTTGTCATCACCACCTCTGGACAGCTCCGTCTCAACGACTTCTCGGGCCAGAACTTGTGGCCGTGGGATGCCTCGGGAAACCCAAACTCCAGTCTCATCCTAACCAACGAGGGTAATCTTTCTTTCGCAAACTGGCAGAGTTTCAAATTCCCAACAGATACCGTTTTGCCGGACCAGATT
>QEOT01009283.1:59365-124240 GCA_003123785.1 Pterocarya stenoptera | reverse complement strand
AGAAAGAAAGGGCCATGAATGTTATCAGCGAGCTAGGCCTTGAAAGGTGTGATCATAAACAATCTTGGTTCAACATGGTTTTTTCAGAACAGGCCCCTGAAATATGTTTCTGTTGAATAAATCTTCATCTATCGTAATTGTCAAGCACTCTCAATAGTTGTGTGTAAGTCAGATGGGATGAATATCTATCTCAGCAATATATGCATATTGTAAAAGACAGTAGAGCATGAAAAAAGTATCAAACATATCTCTGTTCATGGAGTACTGTAGCTTCTAGTCAGTTGGTTATAATAACAACATACCTTAACGCAAGAAAACTTGAATATTTACGACATTCACAGACTCAGGTATTGAAGAAGCCCCCATCCTCATATTCCATTATGAACCCAATGTTAAAAATCAAACGATTCTCATATATAAAACATGGAAGTTGCACAAACGAAACATATGGCAAGAAAATGCAAACAAAACATGCCAAGCATATGTAAAGAAGAAGTACTTAGACAACCCAAAGAAGGCCCGAAGGAAGGGCAAAAAGTTAGTTAAGAAAGAACAGATGTGCGTCAGTCAGCAGACAACCTCAAAAATCACTTCTTAAGCAGCAGAGAAGCGTAGATATGTACTGGTGTTACCTTAACAGCCAACTTTGTATCACCACAAGATGCAAAAAAAAATTGAATAGTAGATCTCACTCTTTTTCAAAACAATTGCGCTACATTTGTGCATTGCCCATGTTTTTGGAATGGTGTTGCCGAAGTTGTTGCTTCGTAGTACTAGTGCTATCAAAGATTGACTCAAGTTTCCCATACATGGATGAATCGTGCCACTCAAATTGTTATGGGACAAATCAAGCACTTCAAGTGAACTCATATTGCAAATAAATGGTGAAATCCTTCGGGTGAGAAAGTTGTTAGAAAGGAAGAAATATTGAAGAGATTCTTTACTTACATTATACATCCATTTGGGTATCAAGCCTTGGAGATTGTTGCCTTCTAGATATATCTGGGAATATATCTGGGAACTTGGTTAAGTTGAGATGAGGCAATCCTAAATATTCAAATTGTGGAAGAATGTCGTTTGAACTAGCTCTGGTGAGCCACGACAAATCGTTGAATGAGTTTTGTGAAAGGTCTAGGTAAGTGAGTTGGGTAAGGTTACTGAACGAATTTGGGATGGTTCCTGAAAAATTACAGTTGTAAATAACGAAGGTAGTTAATGAATTAAGGTTTCCAATTGAATCAGGAAGATTACCAGAGAAATTTGTGTGGTCGAGTCTTAAATACTTGAGAGGAGAGTTTGTGTGAAATTCGGGCAAAAGACCTGTGAGATCTTCATTGGATGAAACAAATAGCCTCTGTAGGTTTGGTAGCCGAAATATTCTGGTTGGGAATTGCCCATACAGTCAGCAATTAATCAGAGCTAGAGATTTTAAAGAAGATAAATTCGCCAGGCTTTCAGGTATAGTGGATGATTTTTGGTTTGAGTTCTTCTGAATGATAATGATACTGGTTCTGCATGGGGGAGTGTATGCGATTCTTTTGGTTAATATTTTTATAGAGTTAGCAGCTTGGGATTTTGAACGTGCATTTGTCTTCTCAGGGTTCATCAGGCAAATATGTTGAGTTGTTCTGCTCTAGTTGCTGACAACTGCTCTCTGTGAAAGAAAACTCCTTTAGCTATAGTTGATCCGACATAGGCTATTTTGGTGGGTGGGGAGTTGATAGCCACTAGGGCTGCTGAGCCAGCCCGCCGCATCCGACATAGGCGGTTTATTTGACTTCTTGAACCCGAGATGCTTCTTGAGAAACAAAAGAACGAGATGAAGAGGCATGAAGCCTGGCGTGTTTATTTTGCCCTGCTGGTGATATGCATGTTTGTAAGAGAGAGTGATTTTACCAGCATGCAGTGGGTCAATGTATATATGATCGCCTTAAGATGTTCCCCACCTCTGCCATACCCACCAGCAAGTGCAGTATGGAGGACGCAAGAGTTGTTACCACCGCCCCAAGTAAGAAAACTGTTCCTTTTTCCTTCAAAAATATCTCATTGAAACATACTGCTATTTACGAGTGTTTAATTCATTGAACTGTTCTTCAAAAAAAAAAAAAAAAATTCATTGAACTGCAATCAGAGTAGATCATGTGAAAAGCTGTTCTGCACCTAAAATTTTCTTTTTGTTCGGGAGGGACCCCGAGTATGCTATATCTAAATTGTTCCATTCTGAATGCTTTTTCACCTTTCTCAAATCACCAAGACAAATGCAAGAGAAGCATGAAGCAATTTGAAGAGCAGCCGCCCAACAGGAAAATATCAACTGATGGCCCAATTCTTGGGATGCCAACCAATTTATCGCCACCATACATGGAAGGGAAAGCTATGGCTCCAACTCCTTTGGGTGATTCAAATGTGGGTCCCTCCGTCCTCTACACAAATGTCTAAAGAGCGAATTTTGGACAAGATAGGTAGGAGAGACAAGGTTAATAATCAATCTCGGAATACATGGGCTGTCCTCACTCAAATATGGAAGAATGACTTGGATTCTCGCAGTCTCCTGATACGGTCGTTTGAACTGTTTGGTGAAGGTATGTTATCCTTCATTCCAGCTCCCGAGATGTCTCTGTTCTTATGACCACGAGTACAGAGATTGGCACTGCTGTTGTTGCAGCTATGCAATACAAAAATTACACTTGAAGGTTGCATTATAGAGATCTTAAGAACAAACCTTCCGTAAATTTGGATGAGTAGAATATATAAGTGGTGGATGCATTTGGATCTAATTAATGAACTTAAAGGCCACCTTTTTTTTCTCCTCAAGATCAACATTCCCATTAGAAATATGATCAAAACTGCATGATTATTTCCAAATTATGTCAGACCTCGTGCAGATGGTTCTCGCATAAATTTAGTTTGTGATCAAATCAAAATCATCTTAATTGTGTGTGATCTGGAAATAAGAAATCAAGAAATTCTCCCAATTTGGAATAATCATTGCTAACCAATAATTTCATTGCTTCATTGGCTGAGGCATTTGGTGGTAGTGGTCAATTTGTTTAACATAATTTATTTTCCAGATATTTGTTATAACGGATCTAGCAAAATTCTATCCTCCATAATGAAGTTTCTAAGTTTCTTACATGAATAAAGCCATCACCACAAGTTAATAGGCCGATATTGCAAGCAAGGGCATAAGCAGTGGGCTTTATCGAATTGAAATTATTCAATCGCCATAGGATGTTCTATCTATGGAGAACATAATAATGAAAAAGAAATAATAAAAATTGTTTCCATCCAATGATTCAAACCTTCGACTACTTGGGGGAGGATAATTTCCAAGGCCAAGACCTTACCACTTGGGCCAACCCCTAAGAGTTAACAATATTAGATGCATTATATTCACAGAAGTCCAAAAGAAAAATGTATTCACCCAGGACAAAGAAAAATAACTCCAAAATCCAAACATCTTTATAATTAGTCCATTTTAAGCAACTTACAACATCTTCAATTCTGTCAACTCTCCAATATAAACTGGGATTGAATCAGTGATTAAGCAATTCCTAAGCACCCTGAGAGCACAGAAATAAGAATTCTTAGTATTACGTTTTTGTCTTCTTTTTTTTTTTTCAACCCAAACAATTGATCTCTATTGATAATGGCAAAAGAGGCACAGGCTTTGCGGATCCAAACAAAATATCCTTAACAATTGCAACAATAGTGCTAGTAAAATCAGCAGAACGTAATTCAAGCATCTATACAGCTCCACACAACCCATCTATCAAGCAAGGAAAGTGAAAACATGAAGAGTTTGACAAAAAACGTAATTCATATAGCAGCAATACCAAACCATACACATAAAGATTGTAGTACCACTGCAGGTATATATTATGAACAACAACAGAAGAAGAAGAGCAACAACAATAATATCAAAGTTCAAGGTTTTAAAAGTGGCTCACCTGTCCCCGTCACCAACAAAATTGAAGGAGATGGAGCATTCTCTGCTAGTACTGAACTGCTCATAACTTTTTTATGCTCAGAAATTACATGCTGTGGTAAAATACAATTCTGTCCTGAAGTCTCACCCTCATTTCTTCCATTTTCTTGATCCACAGCTCTTGGACTACTCACAATAACATCATCCTCACAAACATCAAAACAATCTCTGCATTAAAAGAAACAGTTGCTTCAATGAAGTATGAATTGCATCATGTGACAAAAATCAGACTGCTAAATTTATTATTCTCTAAAATAGGGGACTGAGTTACCCATTTTGTCGGTGCTCAGCCCTAAGAGTTACCCATTTTGTTTGTGTATGACTCTCAAGTAGCATTAATCAAATGCATAATAAATGTAGGATGCACACACTTTGTTTTGGGGAGAGACCTTAGGCGAAAATATTGCAAAGCAAATAATTTAAGAACAAATTAAGCTGTTTACTAGAGAGATGGCATGAAATGAACACCATTCGGATTGCTAAAATAGGGGACTGTGAGGTGGTGTATGGTGACTTATTCCACTTCTCATGGTGGCCTAAATCATAGTCTACAAGTGACAAGTGACTATAATAGAGGACAAGTAAAATCATAGAAGATTAAGCTGAAATGAAGGTATGCATGTGACAAGTATGCAGCTGAGTTTTATGTTTTCCTTTGATGTTTCCCACTACCATTTGGTGAAACTATAAGCTTCTAATGTCTCTTATTCTATCATGGCTAACAAATAAAGTGATGATGATGAAAAGTATAGGAAATTAGCGAGGCTGAAGTATAAAAAGTAGATCTGAAAGGTATAAAATGCTTACTGCAGCAAGCATTGATTCCCTCTGTTTTCACTTGCCTCTAATGTTAAAAGCTCTTAAATCTGCAGCTATAACTAAAGATTTATCATATAAAATGCTTATTTTTAGCTAAGTGAAATAGGATCTTCACTTCTATAAAAATATCCCATGAAGTGGATGACACCCAGAGAGACAGGCCGGGCTACCACCTTCAATATTTCACTGGAGATGCCTTTCCCAGCACTATTAAGATAAAAAGAGCCTGGTTGAAGAAGTATAGTTTCCTAGAATAGCTCCTAACCACAATAACAACTCTTTTACTAAAATGTCACCAAATCAATTGCACAATAGATGGGTCAAGGTTCCAACACCCGCCTGCTAGGTCCTAAGTTCAAAAGCAAAATTTCTGTTTATGCTGGACCAGGCACAAATGCAATGTTAAATGGTAGTCACAATCAGCAATCATCACAATTTTCCCATCGAATGAAATGCCCCACTCACAATTTTCATGAGGTCGTCAAAACCCTATGACTCAGATGAAATTAGAAGACATAAATGTCTTATTAATATAAGGACACCTAGTACCACCATTTACTACCTTTATAATGCTAGCTTCTTGCCACTTTGTCTCAACATCTAAGGACATTCTACAATGAACCTCGAGAAAGTATCAAGCAGATAACATGTCTGCCCTGGAGAATGATAGCTATCAACAAATGGTTATATATATATTGGCAATACCAATTAAGTGACAACCAGCCATGGAGAAAGGAAAATATAAACTGAAGCGTTAACAGAATTAAACAAAAACACTCAAAAACTATTAGAATGAACTGTATAGTAGTCATTAGGTATGACAAGAATTTGTCACAAGAGGGTAGAGAGGCATTTCACCTCTGAAGACTTCTCTTTAGGGTCCTCTAAAGATCTTGGTACCTGAGTTTACAACATATAAAGATATACCAAACCAAAAGAAAACCAAATTGGCTGTCAGTGTCTCCATCAAAACTTTTGGAATATTTTTGAAAAAATGTAAAGGGAAACAAAAGGAATAAATTTCAATAAGGCAGAACGAAAACACTTACAGCATCAAACAATAACCGATTTTGATGCCCATTCTCAAGCACTGAAGATCTGGGAGGAGAACCTTCTTCAGATTCTTCAGGGACAGGTGATGGGGGATATGCAGGAATGTAAATGACCCTTAACTTAAACACTTCCACAACCTTACCATCCTCTTTGTTAAACTAAAAAACCAGCACTCTTCATCTGAGTCCATGAAAGAAAAAACTCAAAAGGACACCAAAATTGGGACGGACACAATATTTTTTGGGGTTGGTTGTCTGAACCTAATCAATAGCAGGAAGTAAATTAAACATAATGACTCGATGGTATATCATAGATAAACCAGATAAAATAAACAAAGTGATGAAAATTCAGAAGGAAACTACCTTGAATACCACGTATTTATCTGTTTTATTGGTCAATTGTAAAGAACACGAACTCTGTTTGTTCAATTCAACTTTGCCATCACGTGTCAACAAAAAAAGAAGAAGACCCAAGTTTTAAGAATTTCTGAATTCTAAAAGCTGCATCTCCAAATAAAGTTTATAGAATCACACCACTTACAACTCTGTGGGGATTTTGGTCAATTCCCTCTGTATCTTTAGTCAATAGAAGTGATTACAATTGAATGAGCATGCCACATTTTTTATTTGAAGCCAAAAATGCACTGCTGCACTACTTACATCTTAAGAAATGCTAGTTCATTCGTACCTGTGGAGTTCTTGAGCTGCATTCTATATAATATGTAGCACCAATCTGCTTATATGAAAACCATTACCATGAATGGAACCAAACATTACCATCAAGGTGTAGAGAGCAACTAATGGGGAAAAAAGCACACCTGTGCAGTTGTCACTAATTGAAGAAATATGTATTATCAAAATATATGTGGGAAATCGAAATATATTCTCCATTTTATGGATGCACATCTTGATTCCAGCAAAAGCAGCGTTGGAAACCGGTGCATCTTTTGCCCCTGGAGACTCAAGATTCACCAATTTACTCAAAGAATGTGATCAGTTGATTGCAAGTGCGTAATTTCCACTTAAAACTGTAAATCTCTTAATGTCAATGAAGCTTTCTGTGCTTTTACTCACAGCTGGACTAGTTATCTTAACTGAACTAGCTATCTTGTTTATATGGTTTCAATATGCTGCCCAAACACATTGTGAATGTTGCTTTTAGTCACAGCTGGACTAGCAATGTTAACTGAACTAGTTATCTTGTTTATATGGTTTGCAATATGCTGCCCAAACACTTTGTGAAAGTTAATATCTTCTAGTGTCGCAAACATCCAATTCCTTGTCTTGTTATTCTTTTCTTGGGAAAATGTTGCTTACATGGATTTTTCAGTTTGTGAATGCCTTTGGGGATTTTTTAGTTTGTGAATGCCTTTATATGGGATTTTTGGCTATTCTGTTTTGCTTTGCAGTCTCAAGTTTCGGTACCATGGCTTTAATTTTTTTTTTGGTAAAAACAAACCCAAACTTTCCATTTATGAATCAACCAATATAGAGTTTATCCTGTAATACAACACTATGCATTTCTACTGAACCACTTTCTATCCAAACTCTTTCCTCCTTTACAGTAAAAGAAAACTTTGCAAGAAAATCAGTAACTCTGTTACTTTCCTATATGTATGCTGTGCCATCCAATCTGGTCTACTGTAAAGAGCCCTTTTAATATCTTCTTCAACTGATCATGAATCCCATTTGGCTTTGACAAAGCTCTCCCTTGGTGCCTTCCATCTGGCTTCCCTTCTCACTACTGCATTGCCCTCAACCACACTTGCAGGATGGACCGGAGCTTGTTGGAACTCTTCTAAGCTTCCTTTTGCCTGCATGAAAATCACATCAGGACCAAATAACTTCTTTTCAAAAACTTGTGCAATTTGCCTCAACCAAATTTGAACCTTATTGTATACGGTTCTTAACTTTGTTATCATTTAATGTTGTTTGTAGTCATATACGGAGGTCCGATTTTGGTATACAGAGTGAGTTCATGTTTATGTTGGGTAGAAGATGCAGCTTTCTTTTTGTCAATTTAATAAACGAAAGAAGATGGCCATTGATATCCTCCTACAGATTTAGCATCTTATTCAAAAGGTTTGGGCTAGTCTATTGCTGCAGTGATGGTCCATGATAACTTCCAGGTGAGTTACTCTCTTTTGCATCTTATCTTTTGCAAAATGGAACCGACTATGTGCATACTCATGTCTGAATAATATCTATCATTTATGTTGTCAGTTTAGATGGCCTCTAGAAAAAATCTTTCTCGATCTGGGAAGATGGCATCAGGTAATGGTTTTCATAAGAGTGAGTGAGTATCTTCGACTAGGACAATGATAAGTCTGGTTTGTAGGGCTCGTCATATTCATTACCTAAGTCTTCACAGTTGACTTATAATTTGTTCTTGCAGCGATACATTTTGAGCATTAAGGTAGCTGCATTCACAAGTGTTCCAGCATACTCCAGTTCTGTGATGGAAGGCAATTGTTTCGTCACAGTTGAAATTGAAATGGCAACCACCAACAGAATACACCAAATATTACTGGATAGGAGCAAAAGATCCAGTGATGGTATATGTGACTTTCAGATAACTAGTGTTTATTACTTAAGTTCATAGCTCATGATGTTGTTATATGGAACTTATGATAAAAAAGATAGCCTGTTTATAATATCAGCATTTTTTTGTTGACTGGTGTATACCAAGAATAATTACCTGTGATTAATAAAAGTCACTGATGTTGGTGGAAGATATCAGTCCCTTTTTGTTAAAAACACTTGGCTGGTTGCATTTTTATAATTTTTTTCTTAATATGAAAATTTTACATCCTTATATCTTTTCGTGTAGAACCAAAAGGCGTTTGAAACGAAAAAGAATTAAAACGTCATGAACTTAAGTAATTATTTATTTCAATTTAAAATGAGGATTGTGCACCATCAGTTGGTATGCTTACTGATGGTGCTTTTATGGAAATATATATAGCTTGCTGGAGGATTTTACCATATACATGATTGAGTTTGAAATATTGTAAATCCACAGTTAGTATTAAGGGAGATATATGTCAGGATTTCTTTACTTTGATCGCTGTCAATTGATTTGTAGTATTGGATAAGGCTACTGTTGCTGAGGCAAATGTTTGTGCTAACTTTTCAGGTCGTTATCAGCCCTCTGAAATGTGTTAGAGTAGAGGATACTGTAGGAATTGTTCATCTGAGCAGATCAGGTTGAGCTGTCTAATACATGAATGTGAAATGAAGCTATCTGGAGATTTAATTTGGAGCCAAGTTGTATGAGTATATGTATCCTTCAGTTCAGGTATTGGTCTTTTGTAGTTGTCTTTGCAGCTTTACTTTGACAGCTCAACAAGCATTAATAATTAGTTTGGCCAAAGATGCATGAAGGCCTTCGTAGCTGATCATGTCTTTTGTCGTTGCTAATTCTAACCTCATCCATCCATTTTTCCGTTCTTCTCAATACGTGGGTATATGCTCATCAGTAAAACAGGTCCTGTTGCCATTATGCTACAATGTTGGGTTTCTCACGCCATCACCTATGTATCTGTAATTATATATTACAGAAACTATCAGATTGAGAGAGGTTGAGGTAGAACGGCATTTTGGAGCACAAGTGAGAAAAGTTTAAACAAACTAATTAATCTTGAGCGGCAAATCGAGTTATATATCTTGTTTAGTTACAACTCAAGGCACATGATTAACACAATAAATAAACATATATGAGTACTAAGATTGATTGATGTAATATATAGCATTTTTTTTGTTTTATCACAGAGAATAATGCATAACCATGAAATATTGGTGCTTTATACAGAGAATGCGTGGATAGTTTTTCAATCGATCCTTTCTAGCTTTGCTTGACTCATCAAAGACTTTGGAGTCAATAAGGCTAACATGAAATTCAACCAATCTTGTGCTTAGAGCCACTAATTTAAAAAGGTCAGGTAATTGATTTCTCTCCATACGAGGGTCAACCCCGTTGAAGAGAGAGAGAGAGAGAGAAGATTTTTCTCTCCGTACACTTTTTGTGTTTTTTGATTTCTGCTGTTAGAGTTGGTTATCAATGGTGTTTTTCATGCTGGTGATTAGCGTGTAGTCTAGTTTGGTGTGAAGGTTAGAGTGGTGATTACAGGGTTAGTATTTTTGGTGGGTTTCGATGGGAACACGTAGAGATGTTTTTATTGAACAGAAGTTATTTGTGGTTACAAAGGAGAATGAAAGGTGGTGGAGAATCACTGAGAGTAGTCGTCGTGGGATGAAATTTATATCTCTGGATCATGAAGCTTTGGGTTGGTTGGGCTTTACAGTGAAAGAATGTGCTGTGTCTTGGGGCTCTTCTGAGTTTTATAGAACTCGTAGAACTGGGAATGCTGTGTTAATGGTGCAGAGGGGAGGCAACCACAATGGCAGCTTCTTCTCCATTTCGGAGTTTGGGCATAACAAGAGGAGAGGTATGATAGTAGTACCGGAAGGAAGGAAGGGAGAGGGGTGGAGGAACTTCATTGAAGCTGTAAAGGGGTTGGCTTCTTCTTCTTCTTCCTCTGTTTTGAGTCTGAGAAACAGAGGGGATGTGGTTCCATGGTATTCTCAGGCAGGGAAGCCGAAGGGGAGAAAGGGTGATGGTGGTGCTCCATCGTCCACGGTAGAGGGAACAAGATCGTACAGGGAGGTGTTGCAGAAGGTACTGCCTGCAGTGGAGCCAGTCGCGCCCGTCACAGAGATCGTGCGTAGGAGTGGGGGAGATAGCAGTCTGTTATTGGGGTTAAATGAGGAAAATTTGTTAAGGGTGTTGGCTAATATGGAGGAAAAAGTCGGGCTGTTGTTGGATGATATCTGTTGCCTTAAACGGTGCGTTAAGGGCAAGGAAAGTATGGATCTGGGCTTGGGCCAGGACTTCGGTTCTCAGAAGGTGATGGGCTCAAAGGTCACGATTACGGGCCATGCACGTGCACAGGTTTGGAAGGCCTCGACTCGGACGCAGGGCCTGTCTCGGATGCAGACCGATATTTCGGTCCAGGCAGAGCGTGAACCTCCGGTGGCCCCGATAACTGTCATGCCGGACCTCATACCAGCACAGAAACCTTCGATGGTCACAGTCAATCACGGTGAGGCTTTACGATCACAGTTGGTCCAGGCAAGCGTCGGTCACAACAGCAGAGAAATTTCTGGACCTCACACGGAACTTACGAAAAGTGTTTCGCCGGACTTCACACCAGCACAGAAACTTCCGTCGGTCACAGTCGATCCTCACGATGAGGTTGAACAGTCAATACATGTCGGCACAGAGGAGGTTGAGGTGGTAGAGGATACAGTCGAGGATGGGTGTTCGTGTATTGATCTCCAGTCGTCGTCGAGTGGGCTGTCAATGGTACAGAAACAGTCATGTACCATGGTTGGAGGTTCAGAGGTGCTTCTTAGGCAGTCGGACATGATAGGGTGTGGTTTGCCACTTCAGGGGCCTTCGTTCTTACCACTGGAGTTGGTGGTGGACGTGAATAAGTTTGGGAATGAAGAGGAACTGAATTCATTAGGTGCTTTACCAGTGGGGAATCAATTAAATTTGGTTGCATCTAGTAGAGAACCAGATTTAACTTGTGGTTCAGAATTGTCTTTATTTGCCTCTGGTGAGGAGGGGGCTGTGCTGACTCCTCTATGTACAATACCTCCCAGTTCTAATTATGGGAGTTATCCGTCAAATTGGGTTTTCAAGAAGGTAGAGGAGATTCAAGATATTATTGGGATTTCTTTTGGAGGTTATGAAGAACAATTCAAGGCCCTGCTCATAGCACTCGAAGCTAGCCATTCAAAATCAGCTTCAAAACAGGATAGGGAACTTCGAAGGCTTACGTGTTCCATTAACTATGATGTGAAGGAAGGGAGTGGCGGAAGGGATCGATCGAAAGGGAGGGGCAAGCTATTGTTTTTATGAAGCCCAAGATTTTATCATGGAATGTACGAGGGCTCAATGATCGCAATAAACGCCTTCGTATCAAATCTTTATTGCGGATGTGGAAGTGTGATGTGGTATGTTTTCAAGAAACAAAGTTACAATTCATTGACAGAAGAATTGTGCAAAGTTTATGGGGGTGCTCGTATGTGGGTTGGACTTATTTGGCTTCGTTGGGAGCTTCAGGTGGAGTTTTACTAATGTGGGATAAAAGAGTAGTTGAGATGGTAGAGNTACTTATTTGGCTTCGTTGGGAGCTTCAGGTGGAGTTTTACTAATGTGGGATAAAAGAGTAGTTGAGATGGTTGAGGAGTGTATTGGAGATTTCTCAGTTGCGACCTTATTTAAGAATGTAATTGATGGTTGGGAATGGGCATTTGCAGGTTCCTATGGTCCTAATGTGGATAGGGACAGGAGAAGGCTGTGGGAGGAGTTGGCGGGCTTATATTCACTATGGGAAGTACCGTGGTGTGTGGGGGGTGATTTTAACACTACGCGATTTCCTAGTGAACGATCTAGGCAGTATCGTAATTATTTGGCCATGGAGGAATTTTCTGAATTTATTTTTGATTTGCAGCTCATGGATCTCCCTCTGGTAGTGGGAGAGTACACTTGGTCAAACGGGCGGGTTTGGTCGAGATTGGATAGATTCCTTATCTCTCCTGCATGGGAAGCCCACTATCCAGAAGTGAGCCAGAAACGGTTAGCTCGAGTCAGCTCAGATCACTTCCCTATCATTTTAGATTGTGGAGGTATTCACAGAGGTAGTCGGTATTTCAAGTTCGAGAACATGTGGCTATCAGCGGATGGTTTTGTTGAGATGGTGAGTGCCTGGTGGTCTTCTTATCAGTTCACTGGTACTCCAAGTTTCATTTTTGCAGGCAAGTTAAAGGCGTTGAAACAAGATCTGAAAAAGTGGAACTTGGAAGTTTTTGGTCATATTGACAATCAGAAGTCTACTTTGATTGAGGAGTTGCAAGAGCTAGAGGATAAAGAATTATTGGAAGATATGTCGGAGGAGGTTACATTGAGAAAGGGCATGGTTATGGCAAACTTGGAAAGGGTTTTGTTGTCAGAGGAGATTGCATGGCGTCAAAAATCTAGGGCCCTTTGGTTGAAAGAAGGTGATAGGTGCACGAAGTTCTTTCACAAAGTGGCTAATTCACATCGGCGCAATAATGCTATCGAGTCGCTTCAATCAGGCTCGCAGGTGATTTCTTGGAGGCCAAAGCCTGAATTAGAAAACCATATAGTTCACTACTATGAGACCCTTTTTTCAGAATCGGCTTCTTGGAGGCCAAAGCTTGATGCTTTGCCTTTTGAGGCAATTGACTCGCAGAGTGCAAGTGTTTTGGAAAGACCCTTTGCTAAAGAAGAGATTTTCAAGGTCATCTCTGGTATGGTCAAGGATAAAGCGCCAGGTCTGGATGGTTTTTCAATGGGGTTCTTTCAAACTTGTTGGGACATTGTGAAAGGAGATTTAATGCAGGTTTTTAGTGAATTTCATTCTTATCAAAGATTTGAGAAATCCTTTAATGCGACTTTTATTGCTCTCATTCCGAAGAAACACGGAGCTTCAACTATTGGGGACTTTCGCCCAATAAGTCTGGTTAGTAGCGTGTATAAGATTATTGCAAAAGTCCTTGCTAACCGACTTAGCCCGGTATTGGAGCAGATTATCTCCAAATCTCAAAATGCATTTATTCGGGGGAGACAAATTTTAGATTCGGTACTCATTGCAATGAGTGTTTGGATCACAGACTTCGGGAGGGAGGTTCAGGTGTTCTTTGTAAACTGGACATGGAAAAGGCGTATGATCATGTGAACTGGGAATTCCTCTTATACTTGCTTGAGAGGTGTGGATTTGGGGTTAGGTGGATTGCATGGATGTGTCATTGTATTTCAACCGCTCGGTTCTCAGTAATAGTCAATGGCACACCTGCTGGTTTTTTTGATAGTTCGCGGAGATTGCGGCAGGAAGATCCTTTATCTCCACTTTTATTTGTTATAGTGATGGAGGCTCTAAGTAGGATGATGCAGGCTGCTGTTGGGGGGGGGGGTTTAAGTGGTTTCCAGGTGGGCAATGGCTCTGGTGGCCCTATTATCATCTCACACCTCCTTTTTGCAGATGATACTTTAATCTTTTGTGAAGCGGATAATAGCCAGATCCAAACTCTACGAGCATTGTTACTTTGCTTTGAAGCAGTGTCAGGGCTTAAGGTGAACCTTGGCAAGTCTGAGATGGTTCCTGTGGGTATGGTTTCTAATATTCTTAGTTTGGCAAGGCTCTTGGAATGTAAGGTGTCTTCGTTCCCAATGAAATATCTAGGCCTACCGTTGGGAGCTACATTTAAGAGTAGAACCATTTGGGATGGGGTGGTGGAGAAGATAGAGAAAAGGTTGGCTGGTTGGAAACGGGTGTATTTATCAAAAGGGGGTCACCTCACTCTTATTAAGAGTACTCTCACTAATCTTCCCACGTATTTTTTATCTTTGTTCCCTATGCCTGTAGGGGTAGTGAACAAGATGGAGAAACTTTTTAGGGCGTTCTTATGGGGAGGCATGGGGGAGGAGAAGAAATTTCATCTGGTTAGATGGAAAACAGTTTGTGATTCAGTTGTGAATGGGGGGTTGGGAGTGTGTAATTTGAGAATTTTTAATAAAGCTCTATTGGGAAAATGGCTTTGGAGATATCATTTGGAGGGGGGATCATTGTGGAAGGAAATTATTGATGCTAAATATGGTGCCACTAGGGGCGGTTGGTATTCTAACGAAGTGAGAGGGGGGTACGGTGTGGGTTTATGGAAGTTTATCAGGAAGGGGTGGCCATGTTTTGCAAATCAAATTCGTTTTGTAGTTGGTGAGGGCAACCATACCAGTTTTTGGAGAGACGTGTGGTGTGGAGATCAAGCTTTGGAAAGGATTTTTCCGGCTCTATACCGTATTGCAATTAATAAGGAGGCATTAGTGGCGGATGTGCGGGTATTCTCTCATGGGTCGTATCAGTGGAATATCCTTTTTAATATGGATTTTCATGATTGGGAATTATCTATTGTTGCTGAGTTTTTTAGCACATTATATTCCACAGGGACTCCTGTTGTACAGGGAGATAGATTGAAGTGGAGGTCCAATAATCACAAGATATGTACAGTGAAAGCGTATTATAACATCTTGACATCCGAAGATCATTCTCCATTTCCCTGGAAGAATATTTGGAGGATTCGGGTGCCCTCTAAAGTAGCTTTTTTTGTTTGGAGTGCTGCTCTTGGGAAGATCTTGACCACGGATAACTTGAGGAAGAGAGGGTGTATAGTGATGGATTGGTGTTGCATGTGTGAAAAAATGGGAGAATCTGTGGACCATCTCTTATTACACTGTGAGGTAACAAGGGCGTTGTGGGATGAGATATTTCATAGGGTTGATGTTGCTTGGGTTATACCTATGAGGGTGGTGGAGTTACTAGGTTGTTGGAGAAAACTGCAAGGCTTTCCTCGAGTGGCAGCAGTGTGGAAGATGATTCCATTATGCATCATGTGGTGCATTTGGACGGAAAGGAATGCGCGATGCTTTGAAGATAAGGAACGCACTTTGGCAGAGTTGAAGAAATTTTTGTTCCACACTTTATTGTCTTGGTTTTCCGCTATTGTTTTGCATGGGGGCAATGTTCAGGATTTCTTGTCTTTAATTTATAGCTTTTAGAATGTTTTTAGGTGTTCTATTGTATACGTCCTGTGTACATGGGCTACGCCTATTTCATTCATATATATAATATTTATCTCTTACTTATCAAAAAAAAAAAATTAAAAAGGTCAGGTTCAGAGAAATGTATACTGCATGGAATCACCGGCTCAGTAAATCCTGGAGAGGTACTTGCACTAATGGGACCATCAGGAGGCGGCAAAACATCTCTTCTTTCTCTTCTTAGTGGAAGAGTCAAATTTAGCAGTGGTACCATCACTTACAATGACCAACCATACACAAGGTCTCTAAAAAGGAGGTATGAGACAATGCATGATTGGCATCTGTAGCTACTTAGTATGTTTTAATATCTTTACGAAAATGGGTGGTTTATGGTAATTTGGATGAAACAGGATTGGATTTGTGTTGCAAGACGATGTGGTGTTTCCCCACCTCAGAGTCAAAGAAACACTAACTTATGCTGCTCTGCTCCGTCTTTCAAGTACATTAACTAGAGAACAGAAGAAAGAAAGGGCCATGAATGTTATCAGCGAGCTAGGCCTTGAAAGGTGTGATCATAAACAATCTTGGTTCAACATGGTTTTTTCAGAACAGGCCCCTGAAATATATGTTTCTGTTGAATAAATCTTCATCTATCGTAATTGTCAAGCACTCTCAATAGCTGTGTGTAAGTCAGACGGGATGAATATCTATCTCAGCACTATAATTATATATGCATATTGTAAAAGACAGTAGAGCATGAAAAAAGTATCAAACATATCTTTGTTCATGGAGTACTGTAGCTTCTAGTCAGTTGGTTATAATAACAACATACCTTAACGCAAGAAAACTTGAATATTTACAACATTCACAGACTCAGGTATTGAAGAAGCCCCCATCCTCATATTCCATTATGAACCCAATGTTAAAAATCAAACGATTCTCATATATAAAACATGGAAGTTGCACAAACGAAACATATGGCAAGAAAATGCAAACAAAACATGCCAAGCATATGTAAAGAAGAAGTACTTAGACAACCCAAAGAAGGCCCGAAGGAAGGGGAAAAAAGTAAGTTAAGAAAGAACAGATGTGCGTCAGTCAGCAGACAACCTCAAAAATCACTTCTTAAGCAGCAGAGAAGCGTAGATATGTACAGGTCTTACCTTAACAGCCAACTTTGTATCACCACAAGAAGCAAAAAAAAAAAATGAACAGTGGATCTCACTCTTTTTCAAAACAATTGCGCTACATTTGTGCATTGCCCATGTTTTTGGAATGGTGTTGCCGAAGTTGTTGCTTCGTAGTACTAGCGCTGTCAAAGATTGACTCAAGTTTCCCATACATGGATGAATCGTGCCACTCAAATTGTTATGGGACAAATCAAGCACTTCAAGTGAACTCATATTGCAAATAAATGGTGAAATCCTTCGGGTGAGAAAGTTGTTAGAAAGGAAGAAATATTGAAGAGATTCTTTACTTACTTTATACATCCATTTGGGTATCAAGCCTTGGAGATTGTTGCCTTCTAGATATATCTGGGAATATATCTGGGAACTTGGTTAAGTTGAGATGAGGCAATCCTAAATATTCAAATTGTGGAAGAATGTCGTTTGAACTAGCTCTGGTGAGCCACGACAAATCGTTGAATGAGTTTTGTGAAAGGTCTAGGTAAGTGAGTTGGGTAAGGTTACTGAACGAATTTGGGATGGTTCCTGAAAAATTACAATTGTCAATTGAGAAGTGAGTTAAGGAATTAAGGTTTCCAATTGAAGCAGGTAGATTACCAGAGAAATTTGTGTAGCCAAGAGATAAATACTCGAGAGGAGAGTTTGTGTGAAATTCGGGCAAATGACCTGTGAGATCTTCATTTTCTGGAACATATAGTTCCTGTAGGTGTGGTAGGTGAAATATTTTGGTTGGGAATCGCCCGTACAGTCTGCAGTTAATCAGAATTAGAGATTTTAAAGAAGATAAATTTGCCAGGCTTTCAGGTACATTGGAGGATATGTTGATACTAGAAAACCAAAGCGTTTCAAGGTTGGTTAAATTTTGCACTAAACTTGTCAGACTTTTGGTATATAAATCATAAGGATCAAGAGAAAACAGCCGAAGCAAAGACAACTTGGATAGGTATTGAATTTCAGAGGGGATTTGTCTTGAAAACTGGGAGTTGTGGAGGTCTAGATGTGTTAGACTCGAAAGATTACCAATCTCAGATGGGATTTGGGAGTGATTGAAGTCATTACTAGCAAGAGTAAGGTTTTGAAGATGAAGAAGGCGGAACAGACTACTGTTGGAGGTGATAGAACCATAGAGACAACTGCTCTCAAGGTTGAGGACGATGACATGACCCGTGTCTTGGTCGCATTCAACCCCATCCCATGCACAACAATTGGTATTGTTCCATCTATTCTCCATGATGCAACCTTAGGATATTCCCACTCAGAGTATTGGCAAACAGAGTTGTTTTTTATGATAAAACTATCCTTGAATTGCATCAGAGCTACCCTCTCTTCTTGATGGCAAAGCGGAGGCAGATTATAAGACAAAGAGCGAGGGAGTAAGCTGAGAAGGAGGCATGCGATCAAAGGGAAAAGCAGGCGCATGAATATGAACTGATGATATGAATAGATGTCCATAACTTTTTAAAATGTCTTGCACTATGTTTAGACAGAGGAAAGAGCGATCAGGGGCTTAACTTTATAGACCCAATACATGAAGAAGAAGATAAAGAATCCTCTTTAATGACGACTACCATGATCCTATCAATTATTGTAGGAAAAAAAAAAAAAAAAACCTTTTAACACAATGCATTAATATATAATGTGGAAATTAAATATATATCAATGGGGACAATCAATTGCGATATTGGATGAGATTGTTGTAAAATAAAATAAAAAAATGAAAAAGCGAAATATATAGTGTATGGCTCTAATTTTTGTTTTTTATTTTTGTTTTGTTCTTTATTCAAATTCAAATTCTTGTCAAACTTGTTTGCTTGAAAAGCAATTTTTTTTTTTCTAATTTTCTATTCTTGCGAGATTAAAAAATAAGGAAAATGATTGGCCGGCTATTGGGAGGTGATTCGGAGAAATTTTCTTGATGTTTTTTTTACTTAGTTATTAATAAAGTGTAACGTTGAAAATTTATTTTTAAATATTTAAAAATATAAAAAAATGTATGAAACTCTCTCAGGCTACTACACCTCTACGGGGGACGTTGAAGTACCGTCGAAAAAATAATTATGCAAACCGGAAGTCAAGGAAACATTATATATTGTCTTATAAATAAATTGGAAGTGGGGCTGAATATGATGAGTACGCCATGATCCTTTCAATTATTGTGGAAAATGATGAGTACCCGACATGCTGCTAAAGTGGTCGGCCAGATTGTCAAAAGATGCAATAATAATGAAATACAATTTGCCTATCAAATGACCGTCCTTCCTCCTTTGACTGTGAAAATCATTAGGAAAGAAGAGGAAACTACTTGGAAATTTCTTGATAGCATCTATGTCAATGTGAGGAAGAAGATCACTTTGAAATCCAACAAATTAATGGTATAGGACTCAAAAAGTCGGCTTTGACACATTATAAGTTGGGGATTAAGGATAGGTTTGGATGACAAAACAAAACCTAAAATTTTCATCTCATCTCATCTCATCATTACATATTTTTTAAATCCTCGTACAAAATATAATAAATAATTTAACTTTTTCAAATCCCAATACAACTTTTTCAAATACCAATTCAATTTTTTTAAATTCTAAAATTAAAATATTTTAAACTTTAAAACAAAACACAAAATTCTCATCTTATCCTTCAAACCTATCCTTAGTTTTCTAGGTTATGATCTATATTATTTATAAAAGAACGGTTTAAATTAAATTTATATATAATAGAAAGAAAGTGCAAAGCTAGCAGGGATCGATCGCCCAACGATACGTGAATTTATAATCGGTGGGCTCTTTCTCCAACAATATCAATTGCCTTCCATGTCACCTTAAAATCATGTCCTCTCATCCTGCTTACCATGTCGATCAAGAATCATCAATGTTAGATTATAATGATGTTTGCGACGACACTTTCTATTATCTTAATTTCATCATATATTTTTTTATAAGTTTGACTCTTTCTATTATTTTAAAAAATAAATAAATAAAGGTTGATCGGAAATACTGCCTCATCATAGTAGGATAATAATGAAATGGTGATGTACTTTGTAGTCTTTCTATAAAATAAAAAAAATAAAAAATAAAAAAAAGAGTACAAATTAACAATAATAATGAAATACAATTTGCCCATCAAGTTAATGGCCGTTGTTCCTCCTTTGAGTACTGTGAAAATCATTACAAAAGAAGAGGAAATTACCAGGGGATTTCTTGATAGCATTTGTGGTAGAAAATTGCCACTCGCGGTAAGAAAAAGACTTTGAAAGCAACAAATTAATAGGCAAGAACCATCGGTCTTCGTACGTACCCCACATCATGAACATCAAAGACTATTAATTCATGATTGAGTGTGATATACTGAAGACTTGATGATTTTTAGGTAGACTTCTCTCTCTTGATAACAAACGTCTCTATTTCTCTTTGATTTTTATTCACTACAAGAAAATGGATCTTTGTGGCGACACTAAATCGTCGGGAAAAACTTGAAAATTGCCGCAAATAAGTATTCCCGGAGAGTTTTTTCAGTCACAAGATGGCCGCTGTTAAAGTGTATATATCACTGTATTATGGCAGAGGTGCGTTTGGTAATGAGATGAGATTAAGAATGATCAAAATCTTTCATAATTTTCTTGAGAAATATCACTCTAATATAAATTACTAAAATTTTCAATTTTTTCATCTAATCATTACCTAATCATTATCCAAACACAAATCAATATAAATTTTATAAACTTCAAAATAAAACACAAACATCAATACAAATTTTCAAACTTCAAATCAATACATTCATTTTTCTTTAACGAGAAATATACACAAAAACTTATTTTCCTTTACTTCTTTGATCCTTTGTTTTCTCCCGATATTTTGCCACAATTCATACACCATACCTCATATTCTTGGATTAAATTTTGATGGAGATCCATGTTTTATCGCCAAATTTGCTTAAAATTAAAATACCTTTCTCTTGCTTTGTTTCAATCCTGAACACAACACTAGAAGTTTAGGATCGATCATGAGGATAAGATATTCGAGTTGGAAATTCAGTTTCGCATCATCCACATCTAGCTACTTGCTAACTGAAATGATTGCATTCACCATCATGATTTTGAAAACTTTTGCCAAAGAATAACTCTGAACATTGCTAACTACGTTCACACATTGTATTCTAATATAGTTAAGCAACTTAAATTTAATAAGTGAAAAACATGATATCTAATTAATAAGGTTAGCATATCTTAGGCCATTGTAAAGAAATAAAACCTTTAAAGAATGTCAATGTTAAAATTCTGATCTACAAAATTTAGTTGAGCCCCTTGATTCTCTCATTTCTCCTAGTGAGGAAAAACCTTATAAACTTCACTTGAGTGTTCAGAAGCACCAAAACTCTATATTCTAGCCATGCACGAAGATCTAGTAGAAACTTGTAGATTTGGATAAAGCAAATATGCAAAACTGTAGTAACCTATGCTCTCTTCTTCTTTTTTTCTTTTTTTTTTTTTATAGGAAACATCACACACGTTTCATTAGAAAACAACAAACATTACAATTGTTTATCAACCCAAACAGGTTGTTTAATAGAAATAGGAATATCCTGGGCATTCAAAGCTAGTCTAGCTAACTTGTGAGCCACTACATTGGCATCTCTAAAACCATGCTGGATAGAACACTTTGACACTCTTTGCATCAAATGTTTAACATCCTGAATTATATGCCCCATCAAAGATGAAGAACCAGTTGGAGCTTGGATATCTTGAACTACCAATAGTGAGTCACTTTCAATTTGTAATTCATGAATACCCATAGGAAGACAAAATTGCATACCTCTCAGGACTGCAAGCAATTCTACTTCATATGAATTTGTCACAGCCAATTCTTTCTTTGACACTGCCATAAGAACCTCTCCCTTACAATCTCTTGGGACTAAACCCACACCTGCTGCACCTTGTTCATGAAAAATTGCTCCATCTACATTCAATTTGAGAACATCATTTTCAGGAGGAGACCAAATTGTAATTATGTTTCTCCTTATTCTTGCATCTGATTTGATTATTTTGCACATCTGTTTCATTGAGACAGTTTCTCACAATCACCCATTCAGCTTGTAGTAGTTTGTACTAAAAAACTATTCTGGTTTCTCCTATACCAACAATTCCAAGACAACAATAGCATCAGTTCCACCTCTTCTTTTGTTTTTGTTGCGAGAAAGTTGCTTAAAAAGGTTGAAAACTGCATATCAGGATCTGATATATGCAAATCTAGAAACCTTAACATTATTTGGAATATTCAGTCCCCATAGTAATTTCCAGACTTTATTCTGGTTACTGATATTGGATGATTCAGGCAGCCCAATTCCCATCTCCATTTCAGAAAATAACCTATATGCACTTTATAATTAGTCCATTTTAAGCAACTTACAACATCTTCAATTCTGTCAACTCTCCAATATAAACTGGGATTGAAGAAGTGATTAATCAATTCCTAAGCACCCTAAGAGCACAGAAATAAGAATTCTTAGTATTACGTTTTTGTCTCTTCTTTTTTTTTTTTTTTCAACCCAAACAATTGATTTCTATTGATAATGGCAATAGGGAGTAAAGATGTAACATACCAGTTTCGACTATAGGGTATATAAGTAATTATTTTCCTAGTAAGCTTTTATTTAGATTTAAATTATTATGACTATAGTTTTAGTAGAATTAATATTTACTTTATCCTTATATATTTTTCTATTATAGTGGATATTTAAGATTTGATAAAGTTTCATTTTAATAAGGATTCCTACGTTGTATTAGATTTCAATTTCTAGAATGTTATTTGAAATTTAAAGTTTTTAGTTTCCCTCTAACCAGCCGAACCTCATCGATGTTAGCCTCTGATTACTCACTTAAAACCTCAAACCCGTATACTTCTCAGTGATTTTCGCTATCAACCTAGTGGAAAAATTCTACTCGGTTGCCGAGTATATTTCTACACGTGTAAGTCTCTACTCCTCTAGGGTTTCTCTTATTTTTCTCTCTATCAGTCTACCATTATAAGATCCGCGTAAATCCCTTTCTCCTCTTCACAGTTTTCTTCCCATCGACAAACCCAAGCAAACCAGAGTGGAACAATTAAACAGAGAAGACCCACTTACCCGATAGCCACCTCTTGAGGCGCCGAAACCCTCTCTGACCGCCACGGAAGTCGCCGACCCATAGCCCCGTCGAGCCACTCCTTTTTCCGGTAAGGTCTCGGCAGCCACCAGCTTAGTCTCTCTCTCTTTTGTTTCGGTTTACAACAGTTTCTCTCTCTAACTCTCTCTTTTTCTCTCACTCGGTGCCGCACCACCACATAACAGCCCCCAGTCACGTCGCCGGTCAGCCCAGTCACCCAGAACTGCCAGCCCTTCTCCGTCGCGTGCCCCCTTGGTGAGCCCTCTGTTTCTCTCGCCCACGGCTTTTCATTGTTTGTCCGTGTATTGTAAATCACCGAGCCTTTGAGCTCCCAATCGGGCCTTGGGCCATTTGAATGTTGGGCCTAGCTGTTAGCTTGTGTTTTAAAGAGTGTTTTAGGCCTTGTTTTAAATCTGTTGGGCATTTCCTTTGTGGGCTAAAACTTGAGGATAATTAGACATATACTATGTTAAAAGTTGTAATTTAAATTGGGCCGATTTTATGATGTTTCAAGCATATTTTAGTGATTTTATTAGACTTTATATTTCAAAGAGGAGTCATATTTTATTTAAATATATATATTAGTCTAATGTTTATTTTATAAGAAAATGTTTAAAGAATTTAAATTAGATTTTAAAGTAGATTATTGAGCTTAATATTTTAGTTAAGATTTCTTTTATCTATTTAATAGAATTTTAATAAAAATTAGTATAGATACTTTAAATAAGAAAATTAAGAAATATGTTAAGAGTATTTTAAATGATATTAATATTTAGTAGATTTCTTATAAGATTGAATAATTATGTTAAGAAAGGAAAACTATTTTAAGAAATTAAGTTTATGACTTATTTAGAATAGCTCAAGTGTTTTACTAAATTATTATATGTTATTAGTATTTTAAATAATTTAAAATATCAGGATTTATTGACTTTGGGGTTAAACAAAATAATTATAGATTATCTTTTAGAATTTCAAGTTTAGTTAAGTAAGATATAGTATTTGGTTATTTCCAACAATTTAGTGATAGTTATTTATTTGTATATAGGTCTCAAGTTACGAAGTTTTATTCAAGAAGAAACGCAGCGAGGTAAGTAATTTGATCACAAATTAGGATCATCACAGATCAGCTTATATATAAATATTATTCAAGCCAGTTCATTGATAGCCAATTTTTATGTATCACTCATGTCATGTGCAAGCATGTCATCTAGCATAGCACACGATCATGTCATTCCGCATCATGTTTAGATTCAGAAATTATAATTTTATATGTATTATGTCATGCATCTCATGTGTATAAGACACATAAGCTATCTTAAGTTCAAGTGTAAGATAAGTTCAGATCAGTTAATAGATGGCCATTCAGATGCATGGTACCAATGCAGTTCAGTTCAGGGTGGTGTGCAAGCCACGAACTCAGTCGTGGTCCACCATAGTACGCTAGAATACTATCAGTAGTCCCCCTTGCTGCAGCGGGATGTGGGACTGGTGCACAACCTTGCACACAGGGTTAAGTGTGTTGGCCAGTTAGATAAATCAGATAAATCAGTCAGTTAGCTCAGAATAATCAGTCATACCTAGCATAAGCATTAGCATGATCAGTCATGAATTTATTTTAAGTTCTCAGCATGAAAGTTCTTATGAAAATCTTACGTTTATTACGTTTACGTTGTGATGGATTTCTTACTGAGTTATCGACTCATTTTAGTTTGTTTTCATGTTTTTAACCACCCAGGTGAAGATGATGATTACGAGCAGGCAGGCCAGGAGTAGAAGGAGCATTTTTATTTTTAGTTCAGACTTTCTATAATAAAGACATGTCTTTTATGACATGAAGTTATTCAGTTTATTCATCTAATGTTTTTGGAAGACAATTTTATGAGACCTTTTATTGCAGAATAAATTTCAGTATCTTTCTTTTTAATTATGAAATTAGAGAATCTTTTGCCGGGTTTATTTTATGAAAATCACGTGACACACCTAGCCTACGGGAAGGGGGTGTTACAAAAGAATAGTTCACAATCTGCATTAAACTGACCATTCGTTTCATATTCATATATAAATCAGATGTTAGCAGACATGTCTTCATGCACCATACCAAAAGGCAACATTCATGTCAACACAATGGGAAAAAGAATGATATGATCCTAAGAATGAGATTGTCGAATCAAAGATATCATTATTAACTGTGGTTTACTCTCAACCACAGCTTGTTCAAGAATAATAGATGTAACTGCACTGGGAGGAAGCTGAGAAAGAGAGGATGAGGGAGGGAACACATTAGCTAAAAAGGAAAGTGGAAGGCATTGCCATAATAAACAAGTATACTTTGTATAGTTCAAGAATATATTGCCAAAAGAAAAACAAAAGTTGAACAACCCATCTATCAAGCAAGGAAAGTGAAAACATGAAGAGTTTGACAAAAAACGTAATTCATATAGCAACAATACAAAACCATACCCATAGAGATTGTAGTACCACTGCAGGTATATATTATAAACAGCAACAGAAGAAGAAGAGAAACAACAATAATATCAAAGTTCAAAGTGGCTCACCTGTCCCCGTCACCAACAAAATGGAAGGAGATAGAGCATTCTCGGCTAGTACTGACTGAACTGCTCATAACTTTTTTATGCTCAGAAATTACATGCTGTGGTAAAATACAACTTTGTCCTGAACTCTCACCCTCATTTCCTCCATTTTCTTGATCCACAGCTCTTGGACTACTCACAATAACATCATCCTCACAAACATCAAAACAACCTCTGCATTAAAAGAAACAGTTGCTTCAATGAAGTATGAATTGCATCATGTGACAAAAATCAGACTGCTAAATTTATTATTCTCTAAAATAGGAGACTGTGAGTTACCCATTTTGTCGGTGCTCAGCCCTAAGAGTTACCCATTTTGTTTGTGTATGACTCTCAAAGTAGCATTAATCAAATGCATAATAAATGTAGGATGCACACACTTTGTTTTGGGGAGAGACCTTAGGCGAAAATATTGCAAAGCAAATAATTTAAGAACAAATTAAGCTGCTTACTAGAGAGATGGCATGAAATGAACACCATTCGGATTGCTAAAATAGGGGACTGTGAGGTGGCGTATGGTGACTTATTCCACTTCTCATGGTGGCCTAAATCACAGTCTACAAGTGACAAGTGACTATAATAGAGGACAAGTAAAATCATAGAAGATCAAGCTGAAATGAAGGTATGCATGTGACAAGTATGCAGCTGAGTTTTATGTTTTCCTTTGATGTTTCCCACTACCATTTGGTGAAACTATAAGCTTCTAATGTCTCTTGTTCTATCATGGCTAACAAATAAAGTGATGATGATGAAAACTATAGGAAATTAGCGAGGCTGAAGTATAAAAAGTAGATCTGAAAGGTATAAAATGCTTACTGCAGCAAGCATTGATTCCCTCTGTTTTCACTTGCCTCTAATGTTAAAAGCTCTTAAATCTTAACTAAAGATTTATCATATAAAATGCTTATTTTTAGCTAAGTGAAATAGGATTTTCACTTCTATAAAAATATCCCATGAAGTGGATGACACCCAGAGAGACAGACCGGGCTACCACCTTCAATATTTCACTGGAGATGCCTTTCCCAGCACAATTAAGATAAAAAGAGCCTGGTTGAAGAAGTATAGTTTCCTAGAATACCTCCTACCCACAATAACAACTCTTTTACTAAAATGTCACCAAATCAATTGCGCAATAGATGGGTGAAGGTTCCAACACCCACCTGCTAGGTCCTAAGTTCAAAAGCAAAATTTCTGTTTATGCTGTACCAGGCACAAATGCAATGTTAAATGGTAGTCACAATCAGCAATCATCACAATTTTCCCATCGAATGAAGTGCCCCACTCACAATTTTCATGAGGTTGTCAAAACCCTATGACTCAGATGAAATTAGAAGATATAAATGTCTTATTAATATAAGGACACCTAGTACCACCATTTACTACCTTTATAATGCTAGCTTCTTGCCACTTTGTCTCAACATCTAAGGACATTCTACAATGAACCTAGAGAAAGTATCAAGCAGATAACATGTCTGCCCTGGAGAATGATAGCTATCAACAAATGGTTATATATATATTGGCAATACCAATTAAGTGACAACCAACCATGGAGAAAGGAAAATATAAACTGAAGCGTTAACAGAATTAAACAAAAACACTCAAAAACTATTAGAATTAACTGTACAGTAGTCATTAAGTATGACAAGAATTTGTCACAAGAGGGTAGAGAGGCATTTCACCTCTGAAGACTTCCCTTTAGGGTCCTCTAAAGATCTTGATACCTAAGTTTACAACATATAAAGACATACCAAACCAAAAGAAAACCAAATTGGCTGTCAGTGTCTCCATCAAAACTTTTGGAATATTTTTGAAAAAATGTAAAGGGAAACAAAAGGAATAAATTTCAATAAGGCAGAACGAAAACACTTACAGCATCAAACAATAACCGATTTTGATGCCCATTCTCAAGCACTGATGATCTGGGAGGAGAACCTTCTTCAGATTCTTCAGGGACAGGTGATGGGGGATTTGCAGGAATGTAAATGACCCTTAACTTAAACACTTCCACAACCTTACCATCCTCTTTGTTAAACTAAAAAACCAGCACTCTTCATCTGAGTCCATGAAAGAAAAAACTCAAAAGGACACCAAAATTGGGACGGACACAATATTTTTTGGGGTTGGTTGTCTGAACCTAATCAATAGCAGGAAGTAAATTAAACATAATGACTCGATGGTATATCATAGATAACCCAGATAAAATAAACAAAGTGATGAAAATTCAGAAGGAAACTACCTTGAATACCACGTATTTATCTGTTTTATTGGTCAATTGTAAAGACCACGAACTCTGTTTCTTCAATTCAACTTTGCTATCACGTGTCAACAAAAAAAGAAGAAGACCCAAGTTTTAAGAATTTCTGAATTCTAAAAGCTGCATCTCCAAATAAAGTTTATAGAATCACACAACTTACAACTCTGTGGGGATTTTGGTCAATTCCCTTTGTATCTTTAGTCAATAGAAGTGATTACAATTGAATGAGCATGCCACATTTTTTATTTGAAGCCAAAAATGCACTGCTGCACTACTTACATCTTAAGAAATGCTAGTTCATTCGTACCTGCTGAGTTCTTGAGCTGCATTCTATATAATATGTAGCACCAATCTGCTTATATGAAAACCATTACCATGAATGGAACCAAACATTACCATCAAGGTGTAGAGAGCAACTAATGGGGAAAAAAGCACACCTGTGCAGTTGTCACTAATTGAAGAAATATGTATTATCAAAATATATGTGGGAAATCAAAATATATTCTCCATTTTATGAATGCACATCTTGATTCCAGCAAAAGCAGCGTTGGAAACCGGTGCATCTTTTGCCCCTGGAGACTCAAGATTCACCAATTTACTCAAAGAATGTGATCAGTTGATTGCAAGTGCGTAATTTCCACTTAAAAGTGTACATCTCTTAATGTCAATGAAGCTTTCTGTGCTTTTACTCACAGCTGGACTAGTTATCTTAACTGAACTAGCTATCTTGTTTATATGGTTTGCAATATGCTGCCCAAACACTTTGTGAAAGTTAATATCTTCTAGTGTCGCAAACATCCAATTCCTTGTCTTGTTATTCTTTTCTTGGGAAAATGTTGCTTACATGGATTTTTCAGTTTGTGAATGCCTTTGGGGATTTTTTAGTTTGTGAATGCCTCTATATGGGATTTTTGGCTATTCTATTTTGCTTTGCAGTCTCAAGTTTCGGTATCATGGCTTTAATTTTTTTTTTTTGTTTTGTAAAAACAAACCCAAACTTTCCATTTATGAATCAACCAATATAGAGTTTATCCTGTAATACAACACTATGCATTTCTACTGAACCACTTTCTTTCCAAACTCTTTCCTCCTTTACAGTAAAAGAAAACTTTGCAAGAAAATCAGCAACTCTGTTACTTTCCTATATGTATGTTGTGCGATTCAATCTGGTCTACTGTAAAGAGCCCTTTTAATATCTTCTATCAACTGACCATGAATCCCATTTGGCTTTGACAAAGCTCTCCCTTGGTGCCTTCCATCTGGCTTCTCACTACTGCATTGCCCTCAACCACACTTGCAGCATGGACCGGAGCTTGTTGGAACTCTTCTAAGCTTCCTTTTGCCTGCATGAAAATCACATCAGGACCAAATAACTTCTTTTCAAAAACTTGTGCAATTTGCCTCAACCAAATTTGAACCTTATTGTATACGGTTCTTAACTTTGTTATCATTTAATGTTGTTTGTAGTCGTATACGGAGGTCCGATTTTGGTATACAGAGTGAGTTCATGTTTATGTTGGGTAGAAGATGCAGCTTTCTTTTTGTCAATTTAATAAGCAAAAGAAGATGGCCATTGATATCCTCCTACTGATTTAGCATCTTATTCAAAAGGTTTGGGCTAGTCTATTGCTGCAGTGATGGTCCATGATAACTTCCAGGTGAGTTACTCTCTTTTGCATCTTATCTTTTGCAAAATGGAACCAACTATGTGCATACTCATGTCTGAATAATATCTATCATTTCTGTTGTCAGTTTAGATGGCCTTTAGACAAAATCTTTCTCGATCTGGGAAGATGGCATCAGGTAATGGTTTTCATAAGAGTGAGTGAGTATCTTCGACTTGGACAATGATAAGTCTGGTTTGTAGGGTTCTTCATATTCATTACCTAAGTCTTCACAGTTGACTTATAATTTGTTCTTGCAGCGATACATTTTGAGCATTAAGGTAGCTGCATTCACAAGCGTTCCAGCATACTCCAGTTCTGTGATGGAAGGCAATTGTTTGGTCACAGTTGAAATTGAAATGGCAACCACCAACAGAATACACCAAATATTACTGGATAGGAGCAAAAGATCCAGTGATGGTATATGTTACTTTCAGATAACTAGTGTTTATTACTTAAGTTCATAGCTCATGATGTTGTTATATGGAACTTATGATAAAAAAGATAGCCTGTTTATAATATCAGCATTTTTTTGTTGACTGGTGTATACCAAGAGTAATTACCTGTGATTAATGAAAGTCACTGATGTTGGTGGAAGATATCAGTCCCTTTTTGTTAAAAACACTTGGCTGGTTGCATTATTATAATTTTTTTCTTAATATGAAAATTTTACATCCTTATATCTTTTCGAGTAGAACCAAAAGGCGTTTGAAACAAAAAAGAATTAAAACGTCATGAACTTAAGTAATTATTTATTTCAATTTAAAATGAGGATTGTGCACCATCAGTTGGTATGCTTACTGATGGTGCTTTTATGGAAATATAAAGATGATTGGCTCAATGGTTTATTTTTTCCTTTTCTATTTTGACCTTTTCTAGGGAAAATATGTATTGGCTCAATGGTTTATTTTTTCCTGAGTTCTTGGATAAATTATCTATTGCAGCTTTATCCATATAGCTTGCTGGAGGATTTTACCATATACATGATTGAGTTTGAAATATTGTAAATCCACAGTTAGTATTAAGGGAGATATATGTCAGGATTTCTTTACTTTGATCGCTGTCAATTGATTTGTTGTATTGGATAAGGCTACTGTTGCTGAGGCAAATGTTTGTGCTAACTTTTCAGGTCGTTATCAGCCCTCTGAAATGTGTTAGAGTAGAGGATACTGTAGGAATTGTTCATCTGAGCAGATCAGGTTGAGCTGTCTAATACATGAATGTGAAATGAAGCTATCTGGAGATTTAATTTGGAGCCAAGTTGTATGAGTATATGTATCCTTCAGTTCAGGTATTGGTCTTTTGTAGTTGTCTTTGCAGCTTTACTTTGACAGCTCAACAAGCATTAATAATTAGTTTGGCCAAAGATGCATGAAGGGCTTCGTAGCTGATCATGTCTTTTGTCGTTGCTAATTCTAACCTCATCCATTTTTCTGTTCTTCTCAATACGTGGGTATATGCTCATCAGTAAAACAGGTGCTGTATATGTAATTATGCTACAATGTTGGGTTTCTCACGCCATCACCTATGTATATGTAATTATATATTACAGAAACTATCAGATTGAGAGAGGGAGAGGTAGAACGGCGTTTTGGAGCACAAGTGAGAGAAGTTTAAACAAACTAATTAATCTTGAGCGGCAAATCGAGTTATATATCTTGTTTAGTTACAACTCAAGGCACATGATTAACACAATAAATAAACATATATGAGTACTAAGATTGATTGATGTAATATATAGCATTTTTTTTGTTTTATCGCAGAGAATAATGCATAACCATGAAATATTGGTGCTTTATACAGAGAATGCGTGGATAGTTTTTCAATCGATCCTTTCTAGCTTTGTTTGACTCGTCAAAGACTTTGGAGTCAATAAGGCTGACATGAAATTCAACCAATCTTGTGCTTAGAGCCACTAATTTAAAAAGGTCAGGTTCAGAGAAGTGTATACTGCATGGAATCACCGGCTCAGTAAATCCTGGAGAGGTACTTGCACTAATGGGACCATCAGGAGGCGGCAAAACATCTCTTCTTTCTCTTCTTAGTGGAAGAGTCAAATTTAGCAGTCGTACCATCACTTACAATGACCAACCATACACAAGGTCTCTAAAAAGGAGGTATGAGACAATGCATGATTGGCATCTGTAGCTACTTAGTATGTTTTAATATCTTTACGAAAATGGGTGGTTTATGGTAATTTCGATGAAACAGGATTGGATTTGTGTTGCAAGACGATGTGGTGTTTCCCCACCTCAGAGTCAAAGAAACACTAACTTATGCTGCTCTGCTCCGTCTTTCAAGTACATTAACTAGAGAACAGAAGAAAGAAAGGGCCATGAATGTTATCAGCGAGCTAGGCCTTGAAAGGTGTGATCATAAACAATCTTGGTTCAACACGGTTTTTTCAGAACAGGCCCCTGAAATATATGTTTCTGTTGAATAAATCTTCATCTATCGTAATTGTCAAGCACTCTCAATAGCTGTGTGTAAGTCAGACGGGATGAATATCTATCTCAGCAATATATGCATATTGTAAAAGACAGTAGAGCATGAAAAAAGTATCAACCATATCTCTGTTCATGGAGTACTGTAGCTTCTAGTCAGTTGGTTATAATAACAACATACCTTAACGCAAGAAAACTTGAATATTTACAGCATTCACAGACTCAGGTATTGAAGAAGCCCCCATCCTCATATTCCATTATGAACCCAATGTTAAAAATCAAACGATTCTCATATATAAAACATGGAAGTTGCACAAATGAAACATATGGCAAGAAAATGCAAACAAAACATGCCAAGCATATGTAAAGAAGAAGTACTTAGACAACCCAAAGAAGGCCCGAAGGAAGGGAAAAAAGTAAGTTAAGAAAGAACAGATGTGCGTCAGTCAGCAGACAACCTCAAAAATCACTTCTTAAGCAGCAGAGAAGCGTAGATATGTACAGGTCTTACCTTAACAGCCAACTTTGTATCACCACAAGACGCAAAAAAAAAATTGAATAGTGGATCTCACTCTTTTTCAAAACAATTGCGCTACATTTGTGCATTGCCCATGTTTTTGGAATGGTGTTGCCGAAGTTGTTGCTTCGTAGTACTAGCGCTGTCAAAGATTGACTCAAGTTTCCCATACATGGATGAATCGTGCCACTCAAATTGTTATGGGACAAATCAAGCACTTCAAGTGAACTCATATTGCAAATAAATGGTGAAATCCTTCCGGTAAGAAAGTTGTTAGAAAGGAAGAAATAGTGAAGAGATTCTTTACTTACATTATACATCCATTTGGGTATCAAGCCTTGGAGATTGTTGCCTTCTAGATATATCTGGGAATATATCTGGGAACTTGGTTAAGTTGAGATGAGGCAAGCCTAAATATTCAAATTGTGGAAGAATGTCATTTGAACTAGCTCTGGTGAGCCACGACAAATCGTTGAATGAGTTTTGTGAAAGGTCTAGGTAAGTGAGTTGGGTAAGGTTACTGAACGAATTTGGGATGGTTCCTGAAAAATTACAATTGTAAATAACGAAAGTAGTTAAGGAATTAAGGTTTCCAATTAAATCAGGAAGATTACCAGAGAAATTTGTGTGGTCGAGTCTTAAATACTTGAGAGGAGAGTTTGTGTGAAATTCGGGCAAATGACCTGTGAGATCTTTAACTTATCCACCCAGATTATCTAATAATAGAAAAACGTCTACTTAGAGAGCATGAACTTTTGGACAAAGCAAATATGCAAAAATTTTGAGCTTTGTGTAGATTGACTGCCAATTCCATCCAATAAGATAACAATAATGCTCAAAAGCATAAATGATACATTTGTATCTTTTTGAAAACATATTACATGACTATGTTTCATTTACTACTTCCTACGATTCACCCGACGATTCACCCAGCTTCTTCGAGTTTGGTGTTGCTTCTTGTCAAAAATCTTGATGAGCCAATCTCGCTTTCTGGTTGTCACAATGTGCCCGATGACAACTCCAAATACGAATCCACATCCATATCCCATCACAACTACTTTCCAACCAAATTCAAAGAACAATTTTGGACCCTGATTCTCTTCAAAGGTTGAAGGTGGAGGTGTTGAAATGTCAGAATCTCCACAGATTTTGGACAATGGCCTTCCACACAGTCCTCGATTATCTTCGAATGAAGTATTTGGAAATGTTCCAAACTGTTGCCCCTGTGGTATAGGTCCAGTGAGGCAATTATGTGACACAGTCAATTTTGAAAGGAAATTGAGCTGGACTAATTCAGGAGGTATCTCTCCGGACAAATTGTTTTGAGAAAGGTCTAATGATTCTAGCAGTGTCAAGTTCGCAAAGGATGATGGGATATGACCAGTGAAAGCATTATTGGAAAGGTTCAGCATGCGAAGTCCTTCTAGATTCCCCAGTATTTCTGGAATATCTCCTTCAAATCTGTTGCATGAGAAATCTATGACTGTGAGGCCAATTTGGATCTTCTTATACTCCAACTCCACACCTTTTATCGTTATTATAATTGAAAAGTAGACCCGGTCAAACATGTAATCTAAATTCTTTGCACCAACGGACTTCATGGCATCCCATTGTGCGAAGTATCCCGCATGCAGATTCCCAGAAAAATGGTTGTGAGAGAGGTCAATGATACACAAGTTGGGGAATGTGTGATTTGTTTCAGAACTCCTTATTGCACCGTGGAAGCCATTAGAATGGAGATCAAGAATCTTCAACTGTTGAAGAGTTCCCAACCAAAAGGGAGAGGTATCATTGATTTGATTTCCGCAAAAACGAAGATACTCTAGCTCAGTACAGTTGGCCAAAGATCTTGGCAAACGACCCTGTAACTGGTTTTGACTTAAGTCAATCACCTTTAAGCCGCATCCGTTTGCCCATGTTTTTGGGATGGTGTTGCCGAAGTTGTTACTTTGTAGTTGTAGCACTGACAAAGATTGACTCAAGTTGCCTATACATAGATGAATCATGCCACTCAAATAGTTATGGGACAAATCAAGCACTTCAGGTGAACTCATATTGCAAATAAATGGTGAAATCCTTTTGGTGAATGAATTACTGCTGACAGAATAAACTTCATTTGAGTGTAGAGAAGCACCAAAACTCTATATATAATGTACGTAACAAAGTAAATATTCTAGCCATGCACGAAGATCTTGTAGAAACTTGTAGATTTGGATAAAGCAAATATGCAAACTAGGTTGTTTAATAGAAATAGGAATATCATCACGCCATACATTGATATCCTGGGCATTCAAAGCTAGTCTAGCTAACTTGTGAGCCACTACATTGGCATCTCTAAAAACATGCTGGATAGAACACTTTGACACTCTTTGCATCAAATGTTTAACATCCTCAATTATATGCCCCATCAAAGATGAAGAACCAGTTGGAGCTTGGATATCTTGAACTACCAATAGTGAGTCACTTTCAATTTGTAATACATGAATACCCATAGGAAGACAAAATTGCATACCTCTCAGGACTGCAAGCAATTCTACTTCATATGAATTTGTCACAGCCAATTCTGATTTGATTATTTTGCACATCTGTTTCATTGAGACAGCTTGAGAAATCACCCATTCAGCTTGTAGTAGTTTGTGCTAAAAAATATTCTTGTTTCTCTTATACCAACAATTCCAAGACAACAACAGCATAAGTTCCACCTCTTCTTTAGTTTTTGTTGCGAGAAAGTTGCTTTAAAAGGTTGAAAACTGCAAATTAGGATCTGATATCTGCAAATCTAGAAACATCTGCCTCCAACATTCTTTAATTTGTACACACTGACAAAAAACATGCATGATAGTCTCTGAGCATATTACATAGCTGGCATTCTTCATTCAACCCGGGTAGTCTCTGTTTCAAATTCACTAATGTTGATAGACCCTCCAAGCATGCTCTCCATGAGAACACCTTAACTTTATTTGGAATATTCAGTCCCCATAGTAATTTCCAGACTTTATTCTGGTTACTGATATTGGATGATTCAGGCAGCCCAATTCCCATCTCCATTTCAGAAAATAACCTATATGCACTTTTTACAGTGAAGCACCCACTTCTCTCCATACTCCAAATCATTAAATCTTCATGATTCACAGAACTTAAAGTAATTTTTAGGATATGCACTTTTTACAGTGAAGCGCCCATACTAACCTATACCCTCTGGCAGTTGACTGTTGTGTAAAAAGCGAAATAGTGTATGGCTCTAATTTTTGTTTTTTATTTTTATTTTGTTATTTATTCAAATTCTTGGCATTCCACGCGATGGATGTTTAAGTGACAATGGCCACCAAAATAATGACAGAAGAAGACAAATAGACTTGCAAGCTACCAAAATAGTGTATGGCTCTGTTTTTTACAAATGCAATGCTTTTTAAAATAATTGAGAGCCCCTAGTTAACTCAAACTTGTTTGCTTGAAAAGTAATTTATTTATTTTTTATAATTTTTCTATTCTTGCGAGATTAAAAAATAAGGAAAATGATTGGGCTATTGAGAGGTGATGTCGATAAAAAAAATTCGTAACCCTACAGGTTCACATAATGTACATAATGCATTCAGAGGCAGTTTGCAAATCAATGTGTAAGGCATATTGGCTACCCCGCGTTTTGCCCTTTCTTTCTTGAGAAAAGATATTTTTAATTAAGAATTGGGCAACTGCTGCGTAAACGCTTTCAAAAAAGTGAATAAAATATGAGACTTACATGAAAATAATTAATTTTTTAATAAAAGATCCCACTATTTTTTAAAGCGATTATGCGGTGTTTACGCACTTCACAATTGTATATAAAATTAATCTTATTAAAAAGATCATATTCAAACCCCATACCATACGTTCAAACCATCGCTTTAACTTTAACTTTTCTTACGTACGTGGATGACTCTATTATGGTAAACTTAAATATATATCATGACTATTCTTGATTGAGCGTGATATATAGAAGACTTAAAGATTTAATTAGCTAGGTACGTGAATTTATAATCGGTGGGCTCTACTGTGCATATCAACTTATTGCTAGACTTTCTTGATAGCATCTGTGGTAGAAAATTGCCACTCACAGTGAGGAAAAAGGCTTTGAAAGCCAATAAATAGGCAAGAAACATCAGTCTTCGTACCCCACATCATTCACATTTAGGAGTGGCAATTTGAAAATCAACATGTAAAGCAAATAGGCTACCCCACGTCTTCCCCTCTCTTTCTTTCATTTTAAAAATTGAAAGCAACGTGTAATGTATTCAATTTTAGTATACCGTGTACTAAAAGGATATTTAAACCCATACCATATGTTCAAATCATCGCTCTTTTTTTCTTACGTGTATGACTCTATTATGGTAGACTTAAGTGGAGGTTTTGATAGTGAGTTGAGATGAGATGAGTTGAGAATAAAGTTGAAAATTGTATAAAATATTATTAAAATATTAATATCAAGACTATTAATTCTTAATTGATTGTGATATATAGAAGACTTGAAGATTTATATAGGTAGGTGGTCACTACCATGGATATATATATATATATATAGCTTGTCTTATAGCAAAGAAGAACGGGTATATAAACTTGTGTTCATGTCATCTTCATAAAAGTTCATTTACTTCATTTCATAAAAATGGGAATAAAAATCCAATCTTTATCTAGGCAAGTAATAATTTTCCTAGCTAATTAATGAGAGTAGAGAGAGATCAGTGAGATGGTTCCAAACAAATCGTTATTGGATTAATATTGGTGCTTCTAATTTTTCTTAATTAGCAAGTTTAGCTAATTAAAGGCTCTCTAATTGTTGTTGAATTAATGTTGTGCCAACTAGACATTAATAAAGAAAAATGATATTTTCATTTTTGGTTTTCTGAGTACGTACCAATCACACTCTCTCTAATGGATATGGAGACTGCTGCATGTATATCTTTCTTTCAACAAATGAAATTTGGGCAGGCCAGCCGCCTCCTCGCCCTATCACTTGCAATTAGTTTTCATAGATAATGAAAATACAACACTCAGATTAATTAATGAAGATATATAATTATGTCAAACTCATAGTTTCCCATTTGACTTTATAAGTAACTCAAATTAATTTATTAGTTCCTTTATTTTTCAAAAATTCCAAAATCAAAGATCAAAATCAGCTAGCTTAAACATTGAGAAAAACTATACGTACAAGTATATAATATCCAATCCTAAGTAAAAGTAATTAAGATAATAAAAGCCATAAAAAAATAAAATAAAACCAATGTAATCATTGAATGGCTAGACAAATCAACCACAAAATTTGCATGACGAAAAACCAAATTGGTGCATGACATATATGGTGCCTGGTGTGGATAACCGGCAGGTTACTCATCACATATTTCATGGGGGAGCACACATTTCAGCAACATTAATGATGCAACGCTGAATAAATAGCTAGGCACACATCTTTTAGTTAATTTGAACTAATCTTACCAGATGCTAGCTATTAGATTTGCTTAGGATCGATGAGGATAAGATCGAGTTGGAAATTTAGTCTGTATGAATATTCAAGAGAAAACCAAAAAAGACATTATAATGATCACCTCGAATTGAAAAGATTCAACCCCATATACCATATGGGTTCTTTTCATTCCTTTTATCTTTGCTTGATTTCTTGGTTGAGTTTTGTTTGGAGATTGGGTTTTGTGTTTTGTACCTGTACTGTAGAAATATCTGTGTGGTCGCTAGTTTGTATATGGGTTGTTAATATCATGCATTTTTCAATTATGGCTTTGAACCTAGATTTGGTGCATGCTGATGAACTTAATGTCTAATTTCCTGTTTGGGGCAGAAGGGATATATGAAGATAGATTTTATTTTTATTTGTTAGAACTTGAAAACATGAATAAGATTTTCCCATTATTAACATGAATTTTTTCTTGTTCTAATGATAGGTCCTGATAAATTCTTGTGTATTCAACGTTTGGAAAACCATGAATTATGCTAACCATTAATGGTGTCAGGTGTAACTACTAGGTTTTAATTTGTACTCTTTTGTTTTAATTTTTATAAAGCAAAGATTTTTTTCTTAATTGGAGCTGTATAATTCATACACTATGGTTTGATTGATGCTGTATGAGTATATAATATCTCTTATATGAGTTACTATTACTTAACTGTCGTCATAATCTTGCTTTCCTGTTTGAAATTCAGTTTGCCTACTCAGCTGTATTGACAGTTTTCAAGGTAGAACCTTCCGTGAATGCCTAAAAATCAATAAGTATATGCGTCACCATGAGTTTTGCATTCACAGTTGTAACTTAAACCTTGCTCGCTGTTGTGATTTGCTATTGCTATTACCGCTCAATTTTTATTACAAGTACTATTATTGTTCATAGTGTTATTGTTTCTACCAATCTCAAGGTTTAACACAAGCCTATGAGATTACAGTCTTTTAATTGATTTTTTTTTTTCCTTTTCTGGCGAGATGTACAGTGGTTGAACACGTAGTAGGCCAAATATGAAGTAATGATTAAGCAAATATGTCACTTCTAGGATAGGCAACCACACATATAGGAGCAGGACTTTTAGTTCAACTTTATTAATGTAAATCTCTTGGAATGGTGGTATGAGACTTAGGCCTAACTTTTAGTTCACTGGCGGATGTTACATACATGTTGATCAGATATCTTTAGGTTGATGCTAAGTTGCTCTGGATATTTAGTCATTCCCTTATTGGCCATGCGTGCCCACCAACCCCTCTATGTTCTTCTATCTTTTCCTGCCAGGGTGCAAAAAATAAATAAATACAGGCAGCACTGTTTTATAGAGATTGCTTTGTAATGCTATTCATCATACAATTTCATTATATGTATTTTTGGTGACTCGTCTTTCTATCTTTTCTCCTATTAATTATAATGTTGGTGTCGACATCTTAATGAAGTTCATTGCACAGAGGAAACGTTGTAATTCCTATTTAACTGTCAGTATTTGCAAATCTTAAACACTTTTTTGTTTTTATTTTCCTAAATAATTATGTTGTATTGACTTCTCCACATTTCATGCCATAGAGTCTCCGTGAGTTCCAAGCACCTCCAGAATAAACTTGGGAGTTTTGCTGGTATGTATTTCCGGAGAACCTTTGTTGTATATATGCTTTAATTTTTTGAGATCTTGTTTTTTTGTTGAATACTTGAGTAAACTCAGCATACCCTTTGTATAAGAATCAATCTTTAGAAGTGTCAAAATAGCAGATGCATTATAGCGCATCTTCACTCTACAAGGCTGGAACTTTGGCTTAAATTTCATTTGGAAGAAGACTAAGTTCAGTTTAGTTTAAAACTCCCATCATTTTTCCCTCTCTTAGCTCACGTTTAACACCTAAAAAGAAAGCAGCAAACACACTTCCAAGTTCTGAAATTTTCTGCAACAGATTCTGTCATGGTGTCTTCCAACCTCATCTGTCCTTACATTTTTCCCCTAATACTTGTTTAGTTGGGTGTGTAACCAAGTGGAGGGAAGGTAGAAACATGCATAATTCGTGCAATCTACTGCTTGAAGAGGTAAGATGATTTTCTGGCTTGTTTTGTTCCATGCTGTACAGTTTCTACAAAAAGGTTCTACTATAGTTTTAACTATACTTCTTCCTCTATTTGAATCACTTTTCAATTATGTTTAGGCCTCCATTTTTATGTGTTAAACTAGTAGAAATCAGTATGTATTTTTTTACCTTCTACTCAAGCTAATAACTAAGTAAACAACTAAGGATTTCATTAGAATTTTCTGGTTTATCAAGAACTATCTCTTGCTGTAATTGCTGTAATTTTCGAGTTTATCAAGAACTATCCATGGATAATTAGCTGATGATTAATAAGTTTTTTGGAGCAGTAATTGGCATCATGATGCTTCTTTTTCTTCTACTGCTCAACTTCCCCAACATGATTTGATTGGTTTATGATCAGTTTGGTAGAGTGGGATTGCCTAGTTTTTCTACAATAGTAATTTTAATTTATTCTCTCTAGTTTAGCTCATATATATGTATTTTGCTTTGGGGCCGCTTTAATGAAATTCTGATGGAATATAATATTTCTTTGCCACAAGTGAGTGGGTATTAATGCTCTAAGTGTGTATTAATTTACAAGAAAATATAAATGATTTTCATTATATCTTGGATGGGCTTGAACTTTGTGGGAGGCTACACTAGTTGGAAGTTCAATTAGAATCTGATTTCTCTGGTGCTGTAGCTGGGAATGATGATGTAAATATTTTTTTCCCAAAAGACTCGGATTTTGTGTGAACCAATCATAGGTCGAACTCATCAAGTAAGAAAATTTGATAGGTTTAAAAGGGAAATCAATTTATCATCTATTTTCTCATCATCCTATGATGTGGCATTAGATGATAGGTTCACAAGTGAAATATAATAAATAATCTCCAATCATATAATGTCACATCATGGGATGATGAGAGGATGGTGGAAATTGGAATGATGAGTAGCATTACTCGAGTATGCCATGATCCATTCAATTATTGTGGAAAATTGCTTCAGTAACTAGTTATCCCACATGCTGCTAAAGTGGTCGGCCAAATTGTCAAAAGATGCAATAATAATGAAATACAATTTGCCTATCAAATGGTCGTCCTTCCTCCTTTGATTGTGAAAATCATTAGGAAAGAAGAGGAAACTACTTGGAAATTTCTTGATAGCACCCTGAGAGCACAGAAATAAGAATTCTTAATTACGTTTTTGTCTTCTTTTTTTTCAACCAAAACAATTGATCTCTATTGATAATGGCAAAAGAGGCACAGGCTTTGCGGATCCAAACAAAATATCCATAGCAATTGCAACAATAGTGCTAGTAAAATGAGCAGAACGTAATTCAAGTATCTATACAGCTCCACACAACCAATGTATCAAGCAAGGAAGGTGAAAACATGAAGAGTTTGACAAAAAACGCAATTCATATAGCAACAATACAAAATCATACACAAAGATTGTAGTACCACTGCAGGTATATATTATGAACATCAAAACAACCTCTGCATTAAAAGAAATAGTGGCTTCAATGAAGTATGAATTGCATCATGTGACAAAAATCAGACTGCTAAATTTATTATCCTCTAAAATAGGGGACTGTGAGTTACCCATTTTGTCAGTGCTCAGCCCTAAGAGTTACCCATTATTCACCCACGATATTATTATTCCAATAATTAATGGTTTTCAAACAAAAGTGTTGTTTCTTGTCCAGGGGGTGATGAAGAAAGAAACAAATCATAAAAGCTCAGGCTTAATTCCCATTTGATTTGGGGAGAGACCTTAGGCGAAATATTGCAAAGCAAATAATTTAAGAACAAATTAAGCTGCTTACCAAAGAGATGGCATGTAATGAACACCATTCGGATTGCTAAAATAGGGGACTGTGAGGTGGCGTATGGTGACTTATTCCACTTCTCATGGTGGCCTAAATCATAGTTCTACAAGTGACACGTGACTAGAATAGAGGACAAGTAAAGATCATAGAAGATCAAGCTGAAATGAACGTATGCATGTGACAAGTATGCAGCTGAGTTTTATGTTTTCCTTTGATGTTTCCCACTACCATTTGGTGAAACTATAAGCTTCTAACGTCTCTTGTTCTATCATGGCTAACAAATAAAGTGATGATGATGAAAACTAAAGGAAATTAGCGAGGCTGAAGTATAAAAAGTAGATCTGAAAGGTATAAAATGCTTACTGCAGCAAGCATTGATTCCCTCTGTTTTCACTTGCTTCTAATGTTAAAGCTCTTAAATCTGCAGCTATAACAAAAGATTTATCATATAAAATGCTTATTTTTAGCTAAGTGGAATAGGATCTTCACTTAGCTAAAAATATCCCATGAAGTGGATGACACCCAGAGAGACAGACCGGGCTACCACCTTCATTATTTCACAGGAGATGCCTTTCCCAGCACAATTAAGATAAAAAGGGCCTGGTTGAAGGAGTATAGTTTCCTAGAATAGCTCCTAACCACAATAACAACTCTTTTACTAAAATGTCACCAAATCAATTGCAATAGATGGGTGAAGGTTCCAACACCCACCTGCTAGGTCCTAAGTTCAAAAGCAAAATTTCTGTTTATGCTGGACCAGGCACAAATGCAATGTTAAATGGTAGTCACAATCAGCAATCATCACAATTTTCCCATCGAATGAAATGCCCCACTCACAATTTTCATGAGGTCGTCAAAACCCTATGACTCAGATGAAATTAGAAGACATAAATGTCTTATTAATATAAGGACACCTAGTACCACCATTTACTACCTTTATAATGCTAGCTTCTTGCCACTTTGTCTCAACATCTAAGGACATTCTACAATGAACCTCGAGAAAGTATCAAGCAGACAACATGTCTGCCCTGGAGAATGATAGCTATCAACAAATGGTTATATATATATTGGCAATGCCAATTAAGTGACAACCAACCATGGAGATAGGAAAATAAAAACTGAAGCGTTAACAGAATTAAACAAAAACACTCATAAACTATTAGAATGAACTGTACAGTAGTCATTAAGTATGACAAGAATTTGTCACAAGAGGGTAGCGGGGCATTTCACCTCTGAAGACTTCTCTTTAGGGTCCTCTAAAGATCTTGATGACTAAGTTTACAACATATAAAAACATACCAAACCAAAAGAAAACCAAATTGGCTGTAAGTGTCTCCATCAAAACTTTTGGAATATTTTTTAAAAAAATGTAAAGGGAAACAAAAGGAATAAATTTCAATAAGGCAGAACGAAAACAGTTACAGCATCAAACAATAACCGATTTTGATGCAAGCACTGATGATCTGGGAGGAGAACCTTCTTCAGATTCTTCAGGGACAGGTGATGGGGGATTTGCAGGAATGTAAATGACCCTTAACTTAAACTCTTCCACAACCTTACCATCCTCTTTGTTAAACTAAAAAACCAGCACACTTCATCTGAGTCCATGAAAGAAAAAACTCAAAACACAGAACAGCCATAAAGAAGGGGAGCGGGGAAGCCATCACACCATTTCCTGGGTAATGTCTTTTGTGGTTGCAACAACACTTTGAAGTAGAAATTTGTCCTTGCACTTCAAATCAGGGGGTGCCTCTTTTGGAGCTTGCATTGTAACTTGCAGAATACATGCCAACAAAATTAGATGGATAGAGACAAGTTACAACTCTTAGAACCTAGCTATAAGATTACGTTACAAGCTGTAAGTATTTAAAAAAAAAAATTGGCATAAAGAACCACGAACTAAAGTTACAAGTAAGTATTTACCGGTAACATTGCATGAGGTTCGAGGCAAAAGGACACCAACATTGGGACGGACACAATATTTTTTGGGGTTGGTTGTTTTAACCTAATCAATAGCAGGAAGTAAATTAAACATAATGACTTGATGGTATATCATAGATAAACCAGATAAAATACAAAGTGATGAAAATTCAGAAGGAAACTACCTTGAATGCCACGTATTTATCTGTTTTATTGGTCAATTGTAAAGAACACGAACTCTGTTTCTTCAATTCAACTTTGCCATCACGTGTCAACAAAAAAAGAAGACCCAAGTTTTAAGAATTTCCGGATTCTAAAAGCTGCATCTCCAAATAAAGTATATAGAATCACACAACTTACAACTCTCTGGGGATTTTGGTCAATTCCCTTTGTATCTTTAGTCAATAGAAGTGATTACAATTGAATGAGCATGCCACATTTTTTATTTGAAGCCAAAAATGCACTGCTGCACTACTTACATCTTAAGAAATGCTACTTCATTCGTACCTGCTGAGTTCTTGAGCTGCATTATATCAATCTGTTTAGAGAGTTCCACACCCTGATTATATGAAAACCATTACCATGAATGGAACCATACATTACCATCAAGGTGTAGAGAGCAACTAATGGGGAAAAGAGCACACCTGTGCAGTTGTCACAGGCATCAATCCAGGGTGATCAGCCAAATAGTGTTTATCATCATCACGGAGATCTATTTGTGCATTATAAACCACATTAATTACAAAATTTAGTTAGTCAACATGACAATCAAAAGATGAATGCCACTACTAATGAGAAAGCTAATACAAAGACATCTGTCCCTCTGTAGCTCAATGGTCTTAATCTATTGTAATCCTCTTGCCCTATGAATTTCAGTGAACAAAGATGAAAAATTAACAAACTTGCCCAGTTTGCCCAACCTATTTAATAGTAAAAACAAATCTATCTGTGCAAACTCAAGGATCAATTCAAGACACAAGAAAAAAAAAAACACAGCAGATAAATGATGAAGCTAAATGGTAGAGGTACGTTTGGTAAATGAGATGAGATTAAGGATAGGTTTGGATGATAAGATGAGAATTTTTGAAAATTTTATAAATAGTGTTAAGATGAAAGTTTAAAATATTATTTTTTAATATTATTATTGTTTTGGGATTTGAAAAAGTTAAATTAAAATTTGAAAAAGTTGAATTGTTTATTATATTTTATATGGGGATTTGAAAAAGATATAATGATGAGATGAGATGAGATCGAGATGAGAAATCTCATCTCTCCCCCCAAACATAACCTAAGAATGATCAAAATCTTTCATAATTTTCTTGTGAAACATCACTCTAATACAAAACACTGAAATTTTCAACTTTTTCATCTAATCATTATTCAAACACAAATTAATATAAATTTTATAAACTTCAAAATAAAACACAAAAATCAATACAACTTTTTCAAATTTCAAATCAATACATTCATTTTTCTTTAACGAGAAATATACACAAAAACTTATTTTCCTTTTTGCTTCTCTGGTCCTCTGTTTTCTCCCGATATTTTGCCCCAATTCATACACAATACCTCATATTCTTGGATTAAATTTTGATGGAGATCCATGTTTTATCGCCAAATTTGTTCAAAATTAAAATGACGAATAATATCTTTCTCTTGCTCTGTTTCAATCTTGAACACAGCACTAGAAGCATTAATAATCCCATACCATATGCTCAAAACGTCGCTCTTTTAATTTTATCTTGCGTGGATGACTTTATTACAAAGAAGAAGGGGTCATACAATATAAAATCGCCGCAAAAAGACTTATTTCTTGTTCAGTTATTGGTCTTTTGTAGTTGTATTTGCAGCTTTACTTTAACAATGAGTAGGTCGGATTCAGTCCTCTTTAAACAAGCATTAATAATTAGTTTGGCCAAAGACGCATTCAGGACTTCATAGCTGATCATGTCTTTTGTCGTTGCTAATTCTAACCTCATCCATTTTTCCGTTCTTCTCATTACGTGGGTATATGCTCATCAGTAAAACACGTCCTGTTACCAATACAAAAATTACACTTGAAGATTGCATTATAGAGATCTTAAGAACAAACCAATTCCGTAAATTTGGAAGAGTAGATTATATATGTGGTGGATGCATTTGGATATAATTAATGAACTTAAAGGGCCACCCTTTATGATCTACTCAAGGTCAACATTCCCATTAGAAATATGATCAAAACTGCATGAATAGGAAATCATAGGCACGAGGCGTGTACAATGCAGCCTTTGCTTGTTTGTGCTTTCTCATCCCCCTAATACGCATTAAGTAGTAGATTTTTCAACAACTTATAAATAAATAATGGGGCGGGGGAGTGGATGGCTCTTAAAAATTAGACCGTATTGCAAGTCAAAAATGAACTAAAAGGCACTGTGTAATTTCCTTTCATGTAATTGAGGGTTTAGTATCCTTAATTGATCCTCCCAGATTATCCGATAATAGAAATACTTCTACTTGGAGAACATGAACTTTCGGATAAAGCAAATATGCAAATATGTTGAGCTTTGTGTAGAATGACTGCCAATTCCATCCAAGAAGATACAATAATGCTAGAAAGCATAAATGATACATTTGTATCTTTTTGAAAACATATTACATGACTATGTTTCATTTACTACTTCCTACAATTTACCCGACGATTCACCCGGCTTATTCGAGTTTGGTGTTGCTTCTTGCCAAAAATCTTGATGAGCCAATCTTGCTTTCTGGTTGTCACAATGTGCCCGATAACAACTCCAAATACGAATCCACATCCATATCCCATCACAACTACTTTCCAACCAAATTCAAAGAACAGTTTTGGACCCTGATTCTCTTCAAAGGTTGAAGGTGGAGGTGTTGAAATGTTAGAATCTCCACAGATTTTGGACAATGGCCTTCCACACAGTCCTCGATTATGTTCGAATGAAGTATTTGGAAATGTTCCAAACTGTTGCCCCTGTGGTATAGGTCCAGTGAGGCAATTATGTGAGACATTAAATTTTGAAAGGAAATTGAGCTGGACTAATTCAGGAGGTATCTCTCCGGACAACTTGTTTTGAGAAAGGTCTAATGATTCTAGCTGTGTCAGGTTCGCAAAGGATAATGGGATATGACCAGTGAAAGCATTATTGGAAAGGTTCAGGGCATGAAGTCCTTCTAGATTCCCCAGTTTTTCTGGAATATCTCCTTGAAATCTGTTGCATGAGAAATCTATGACTGTGAGGCCATCTTGGATCTTCTTATACTCCAACTCCACACCTTTTATCGTTATTGTAATTGAATAGTCAACCGAGCTGTTGTCATCCAAGTATTTTAAATTCATTGCACCAACAGATTTCATGGCAACCCATTGTGCGAGGTATCCTGCAGGCAGATTCCCAGACAAATGGTTGTGAGAGAGATCAATGATACGCAAATTGGGGAATGTGTAATTTGTTTCCGGACTCCTTATTGCACCGTGGAAGCCATTAGAATGGAGAACAAGAATCTTTAGCTGTTGAAGAGTTCCCAACCAAAAGGGATCGGTATCAACGATTTGATTGCGGCCAACATGAAGATACTCGAGCTCAGTACAGTTGGCCAAAGATCTTGGCAAATGACCATGTAACTGGTTTTGACTTAAGTCAATCATCTGTAAGCTGCATCCTTTTGCCCATGTTTTTGGAATGGTGTTGCCGAAGTTGTTGCTTCTTAGTGCTAACGCTGTCAAAGATTGGCTCAAGTTGCCCATACATGGATGAATCAAGCCACTCAAATAGTTATGGGACAAATCAAGCACTTCAGGTGAACTCATATTGCAAATAAATGGTGAAATCCATCCGGTGAATGAATTATTGCTGACGAAATAATACCTTAGGGATGGTGGTGGAATTGGGAGCGATCCCTGCATCAGGTTATTCTTAAGGTCAAAATATTCTAGAATTGGCCATGGGATAATTGCGGGAGAATTTTCAATGCCAGTGAGAAAGTTGTTAGAAAGGAAGAGACGTCCTAGAGATTCTTTACTTACATTATACATCCATTTGGGTATCAAGCCTTGGAGATTGTTGCCTGCTAGATCTAGGAACTTCAATTTACTTTGGTTTCGTAATATATCTGGGAACTTGGTTAAGTTGAGATGAGCCAATCCTAATATGCTAAACTGTGGAAGATTGTCGTTTGAACTAGCTCTGTTGAGCCACGACAAATCGTTGAATGAGTTTTGTGAAAGGTCTAGCATAGTGAGTTGGGTGAGGTTACTGAACGAATTTGGGATGGTTCCTGAAAAATTACAATTTTCAATTGAGAAGACAGTTAAGGAATTAAGGTTTCCAATTGAAGCAGGTAGATTACCAGAGAAATTTGTGTGGCTAAGACATAAAACCATGAGAGGAGAGTTTGTGTGAAATTTGGGCAAATGACCTGTGAGATCTTCGTTGGATGAAATATCTAGCACCTGTAGGTGTGGTAGGTGAAATATTCTAGTTGGGAATTGACCATACAGTCCGCAGTTATCCAGAACTAGAAGTTGTAAAGATGATAAATTTGCCAAGCTTTCAGGTACAGTGGAAGATATGTTGATACCAGAAAACTCAAGCATTTCAAGGTTGGTTAAATTTTGCACTAAACTTGTCAGACTTTCGGTATATAAATCATGATAACCATAAGAAGAAGAAAGATAGAGAAAAGACAACTTGGATAGGTATTGAATTTCAGAGGGGATTTGTCCTGAAAATTGGGAGTTGAAAAGCATGAGATGTGTTAGGCTTGAAAGATTACCAATCTCAGATGGGATTTGGGAGTGATTGAAGTCATTATTACCAAGAGTAAGCTCTTCAAGATGAAGAAGGCGGAAGAGACTACTGTTGGACGTGATAGAACCATAGAGACAACTGCTCAAAAGGTTGAGGGCGATGACATGACCCGTGTCTTGGTTGCATTCAACCCCATCCCATGCACAACAATTGGTATTGTTTCCATCTATTCTCCATGATGCAACCTCAGGAGGGTTCCGAACAGGGTATACACAAACAGAGTTGTTTTGTATGGTAAAACTATCCTTGAATTGCATCAGAGCTACCCTCTCTTCTTGATGGCAAAGTGGATATTGCAGATTATAAGACAAAGAGGGAGGGAGTAAGCTGAGAAGGAGGCATGCGATAAAAGGGAAAAGCAGGCGCATGAATATGAAGTGATAATAGGAATAGAAGTCCATAACTTTTTAAAATGTCAGCTTGCACTATGTTTGTTTAGACAGAGGAAAGAGCGAGCGAGGGGCTTAACTTTATAGACCCAATTAATGCAAGAAGAAGAAGAAGATCAATTATTGTGGAAAATATAGGAAAATTGCTTCAGTAAGTAGTTATCCTGGGCCCACATGCTGGTAAAGTGGTCGGCCAAATTGTCAAATAATAATGAAATACAAATGGTGGTCCTTCCACCTTTGATTGATTAGGAAAGAAGAGGAAACTACTTGGAAATTTCTCTATATGTGGTAGAAACGTGCAACTCATGGTCATGAGGAAAAAGATCACTTTATGAAATCCAAGAAATTAATGGCATATATAGGACTCAACAAGTCGGCTTTGACACATTAGCTGTTGGGGATTAAGTTTTTTAGGTTATAATGATCTACATATAGTATTTATAAAAGAACAGTTTAAATTAAATTTATATATAATAAATAGAAAGTGCGAAGCTAGCAGGATCGCTCAACGAATGGAGAAGCTCTAATAAGGAGGGATATTTTGGAGATTAGAGGAGCCGAGAACCATTATTATAGCTTTCGTTCCCAAACAGGGCCACATCATGTACATAATACATTCAGAGGTAGTCTGAAAATCAATGTGTAAAGCAAATTGTGTCTGGCTGTAATTTTGTTTTTTATTCTATAATGTGGAAATTAAATATAAATCTGTTCTTGCGAGATTAAAAAATAAGGAAAATGGAGAGGTGATTAATAAAGTGTTTTTTAATAATGTTGTATTTTTTTTAAATATTTAAAAATATAAAAAAAAAAATGTATGAAACTCTCGCAGGCTACTACACCTCTATGGGGGACGTTGAAGTACCGTCGAAAAAATAATTATGCAAACCGGAAGTCAACGAAACATTATATATTTGACTTAAAACAAAGATTGGGACTAAATTGTCTTAAAAATAAATTGGAAGTGGGGCTGAATATGAACTCATGATACGAATAGGTGCCCATACGTTCAAACCATCGCTCTTTTTTTTTTACGTGTATGACTATATATATATATATTATGGTAGACTCAAATTATATCAAGACTATTAACTCTTGACTGAGTGTGATATATAGAAGACTTGAAAATTTTGATAGAGATCCATGTTTTATGGTAGGCTCAAATTATATCAAGACTATCAACATGTAAAGCTAATAGGTTCAAATTAAACCATTTCTTTCTTTCACTTTGAAAATTGAATGCAACGTGTAATGCATTCAATTTTGGTATACCATGTACTAAAAGGATATTCAAACCCATACCATACGTTCAAACCATCGCTTTTCTTTTCTTACGTGTATGACTATATATTATGGTAGACTCAATATCAAGACTATTAATTAATGATTGAGTGTGATATACAGAAGACTTGAAGAGTTTTAGGTAGACCTCTCTCTCTTAATAACAAACGTCTCTATTTCTCTTTGATTTTTATTCACTACAAGAAAAATGAATTTTTGTGACAACACTTAGGTTATGTTTGGGAGGAGAGATGGGAAATTTCATTTCTATCTCATCTCATCTCATCATTACATCTTTTTCAAATCTCCATATAAAATATAATAAACAATTCAACTTTTTTAAATTTTAATTTAACTTTTTCAAATCTCAAAACAATAATAATATTAAAAAATAATATTTTAAGCTTTCATCTTAACACTATTCACAAAATTTTCAAAAATTCTCATCTTATCTCAACATCCAAACCTAACCTAAATCTTCAGGAAAAAACTTGAAAATTGCCGCAAATAAGTATTCTCGGGGAATTTTTTCAGTCATAGGATGGCCGCTGTTAAAGTATATATATCACTATATTATGATAGAGGTGCGCTTGGTAATGAGATGAGATGAAGAATGACCAAATATTTCATAATTTTCTTGGGAAACATCACTCTAATATAAATTACTAAAATTTTTTAACTTTTTCATCTAATCATTACCTAATTATTATCCAAACACAAATCAATATAAATTTTATAAACTTCAAAATAAAACACAAAAAGTAATACAACTTTTTCAAATTTCAAATCAATACATTCATTTTTCTTTAACGAGAAATATACACAGAAACTTATTTTCCTCTACTTCTTTGATCCTCTGTTTTCTCCCGATATTTTGCCCCAATTCATACACAATACCTTATATTCTTGGATTAAATTTTGATGGAGATCCATGTTTTATCGCCAAATTTGCTTAAAATTAAAATGACGAATAACAGTGCATATATACGAGCCAAACTAAAATACCTTTCTCTTGCTCTGTTTCAATCTTGAACACAGCATGACTAGTAGTTTAGGATCTATCATGAGGATAAGATATTCGAGTTGGAAATTCAGTTTCGCATCATCCACATCTAGCTACTTGCTAACTAATAAGGTTAGCATATCTTGGGTCATTGTAAAGAAATAAAACCTTTAAAGAATGTCAATGTTAAAGTTCTGATCTACAAAATTTAGTTGAGTGCCTTGATTCTTTCATTTGATCTCCTAGTGAGGAAAAACCTTATAAACTTCATTTGAGTGTAGAGAAGCACCAAAACTCTATATATAATGTACGTAACAAAGTAAATATCATCACGCCATACATTGATATCCTGGGCATTCAAAAGCTAGTCTAGCTAACTTGTGAGCCACTACATTGGCATCTCTAAAAACATGCTGGATAGAACACTTTGACACTCTTTGCATCAAATGTTTAACATCCTGAATTGTATGCCTCTCAGGACTGCAAGCAATTTTACTTCATATGAATTTGTCACAGCCAATTCTTTCTTTGACACTGCCATAAGAACCTCTCCCTTACTATCTCTTGGGACTAAACCCACACCTGCTGCACCTTGTTCATGAAAAATTGCTCCATCTACATTCAATTTGAGAACATCATTTTCAGGAGGAGACCAAATTGTAATTATGTTTCTCCTTATTCTTGCATCTGATTTGATTATTTTGCACATCTGTTTCATTGAGACAGTTTCTCACAATCACCCATTCAGCTTGTAGTAGTTTGTACTAAAAAAATATTCTGGTTTCTCCTATACCAACAATTCCAAGACAACAATAGCATAAGTTCCACCTCTTCTTTAGTTTTTGTTGCGAGAAAGTTGCTTAAAAAGGTTGAAAACTGCATATCAGGATCTGATATATGCAAATCTAGAAACCTTAACATTATTTGGAATATTCAGTCCCCATAGTAATTTCCAGACTTTATTCTGGTTACTGATATTGGATGATTCAGGCAGCCCAATTCCCATCTCCATTTCAGAAAATAACCTATATGCACTTTATAATTAGTCCATTTTAAGCAACTTACAACATCTTCAATTCTGTCAACTCTCCAATATAAACTGGGATTGAAGAAGTGATTAAGCAATTCAATGAAGTATGAATTGCATCATGTGACAAAAATCAGACTGCTAAATTTATTATCCTCTAAAATAGGGGACTGTGAGTTACCCATTAAGGACACCTAGCACGTACCACCATTTACTACCTTTATAATGCTAGCTTCTTGCCACTTTGTCTCAACATCTAAGGACATTCTTCAATGAACCTCGAGAAAGTATCAAGCAGACAACATGTCTGCCCCGGAGAATGATAGCTATCAACAAATGGTTATATATATATATTGGCAATACCAATTAAGTGACAACCAACCATGGAGAAAGGAAAAACAAAAACACTCATAAACATTTAGGAGAGGCAATTTGAAAATCAACATGTAAAGCAAATAGGTTCAAATTAAACCATTTCTTTCTCACTTTCAAAATTGAATGCAACGTGTAATGCATTCAATTCAATTGGATGCTGATCTTTGTGATAGGCCACAACGTGCATGTACGAGGAAGACATTGTGTGCGTAGACATACAGCAGGAAAGCAGCGTGGACTGGGTCATTACGGGAAGATCTCGTATGCATGCTTCGTGGACTGGGTTGTAGCTGAACGTGCAGAAGTGGAAGGAGTAGTTGCGAGTCTTACGGCATTTTCATTTCCGTTTATTAGGCTTTGTTTTACTTATAGTTGCAGGTTCTGTTTTATGTGTTTTACATGCTCTGTTTTACGTGAGTTGAGTTCCAGTTATTAGTTAACAAGTTTCCTTTTATTTCGGTTTCCTTGTACATGGTTGGCTTATTTAAAGCAGCCGAAAGATATCAATTGGAGGAGAAGAAATCAATTATTATTCAAGTTTTATCATTCAAACGTGTGGTACGTTCTCACCCGAAGAGGACAGTTGCTTTAGTGTTTATATAATCTGAGTTTGGGACCTATCAATTTGCCTTTTGTTTTGTTGTCATTTTATTATTATCCGGATGGTTAATTTTATATACTCTGAGTCCCTCTGCCCTATAATATAGGTGAATTTATAAAGGACTTACATGTTAATGAAACAAAATAAGCATGTTCCTAAAATGCACAAGATCAAGTGGCAGACATGAGCCATAGGTAATACATACAATATTGATTAAAATATTTTCCCAGAACTTCTCTGAACACATTTTAGAATTAGAGGGAGAAGACATAGAATCTCATAAAAACATGATAAACTGGTCCAATTTCCAATAGCGTCAAGACACTGTTAGTCACTAAAAAGAACTAATTCTCTAAACACATTCTGTTACTGAGTTTCCCTTTACTTATTTTTTAAGTAAGAAGATTTTATTAAAGTGCAATGGTGCAACCCCCATACACAAGTAGTATACATGAGAGACACCTAGCTAGAGTACTCATTACTTGGAAGAGGAATCACTTGCTTCAAATTTGAGCATACTTGGAAGAACCGTTTGTGAGCCTTGACCCAATCACGGCATGGATTTTGGTGCAGTTTATGGAATGCGGAGGGCATTTAGTGAAGGGGACATGCTAAAGGTTAGCCTTAATTAATTCCCCGATTGAATGAGAGAATCCTTTCATCTTTGTCAAGGAGATCAGTTGCTGCACACCCTTGGCATGATCTCGAGATTGGTATGTATAAACCAACTATATTCAGTGTTCATATAAACTTTGTCTGCAGGACCTGGAGCATCTCATATTTTCAACTGTGTATGTTTTTGAACTTGGCTTTACAATATGAAGTGGTTTGTTAGTGAAGGGAATAAACATGTTCTGAGGTTGAATTTCCTCTGCCTTAATTTTTTTTCTGTATTTTCTGTATTGATTGTAGCACATCCATCACCCCCTTTCCTTGCAAATTATTCTCAACATCTATTAGACTCCATTTCCCAGCTGCCAACTTTTCTCAGCCTTCTTAAATTATTATCTCTTTGTTGTATTACTAATTGGAATGATACAGGTTGTTGAGATCACAAAGGGAAGTAAGGTGAAATATGAGCTTGACAAGAAGACAGGACGACTAATTAAGGTATTGACCATTTCGTCCTCTTAAATGGAAGATTTTAGTGCTAGTCTGAAAAGTATATTCTTTCAGCTTTGCGTTGATGCATACTTAACTAGGAAAGGTTGGTTCAAAAGATTCAAGTACTTGTGCAGGTATAATGTACTAAAAGATTCAAGTTTTTGTAATTATCTGGACATATTGCATTTGGCCTGCATTGGAGAATTTTTTTTTTTTTTTTCATCTTGTAAAAGTGAATATCTCTAGTCCTGCAGATGTTATAGACTCTCAATATCCAGTTGCCTTAATGGCAACTGGCTGATGTTACTACATATGTGTTGATCAGATCTGTTTAGGTCTACCTCCTCTTTCCCACCTCAGTGTCTTATCTATTGATCCGATTTAATAAAAACTTTCTTCCCACCAGCATCATATACAAGTGGTAAGTGTTTCCTCAAGTTCTGTACTAAAACATGGACTATTAAATGCATGCTTAGTGTCGGATGCTGCTATTCTCATCTGTCATCACTCTTCTTTGATGAATACAATCATTTATACTCTCGTTAACATTTCCTTTGATGAATTATTTGTTATTTGGCTTGGTTTCTTACATATCATTTTTTACAACTCAGATATTTTACCTGCTTGGTGACACTTGTTATTAGTTTTTAGATCATTTGTAAGTCTAGTTTTGTGCTTCCCACTTGTGCAATTGTTTTTTTGAGCAAGAACATATAATTTGCATGTGTATTATATTTTTTTGTGGATTCTGTTTTTGTGCATTTTTTTTTTAAATTTTTTTATAAACCTTTTTTGGTGACAATTATTCGTTGGAAATACATAATGGCGACGATAATTTAAAATCACTGGGAAAAATATCAAGTCATTTGTGGCGATTTCCCAACCTTTTGTGATGGTATATATCGCCGCAATTGACTTTTCTTAACGATTAAATGGTAAATGGAAAGGCCATTTCTGTCAATTTTTGAGACATTTGCAATGAACAAAAATTGCCGGAAATAGTAATTTTTAGCGACGATTTTTATATATCGCTAAAATTGATAAAAAAAAAAATGACGCTTTAATTCGTTGAACATGCAGCGAATTAGAAATCACCGAAAATGATCAATTGCAGTGATTATAATTGGTATTTACGAAGATTTTGAACGCTGGAAAATGCCTAATTTCTTTGTAGTCTTCGTACCCCCACAAGGCCACATTTGCATCATGTACATATATAATATAACACATTCAGAGGCAGTCTGAAAATCAATGTGTAATGCACATTGGCTATCCCGCGTCTTCCCCTTTCTTTCTTTTACTAATTCAATTTCCAACTTAAACTGTTCGATGGAACTTGTTGGCCTGGGTCCTGCCTCATGTGCTGTGGCCTGCACCTTAAAGATATTTCCTAATAGCGGAAAATATATGTTAATAGAAATATTTCTGCATCAAACTAATTAAGAATATGGTTCTCTTTATCGAGAATGCATTTAGTTTTGCAACACCGTATATTAAAAATATCATATTGAAACTCATACCATACGTTCAAACCATCGCTTTAACTTTAACTTTTCTTATGTGGATGACTCTATTATAGTAGACTTAAATATATATCACGACTATTCTTGATTGAGTGTGATATATAGAAGACTTGAATATTTAATTAGGTATGTGAATTTATAATCGGTGGGCTCTACCCTGCATATTAACTTATTGCTAGACTTCTCTCTATGTTACACTTCTATGTGGAAAATATATTTTTTTTTTTTTATGCGGAAAATATATATATATATATATATTTATATATATCTATGGTTACAATTAATTGTGGAAAGGGAATAAAACTTGCAATAATTAATTAATTATAATGATCTTTGGGACCACACTTTCTTTTATCCTAATTTCATCATATATTTTTTTTTATAAGTTTGACACTTTCTATTATTTTAAAAAAAATAAATAAATAGAGGTTGATAGGAGATTCGGAAATATTACCTCATCATAGTAGGATAAAAATGAAAGAAAATGCTACTTTGACATCTAATTTTGACACCTCCAATATTTTATTTTATTTTTTTACTTAATAGTTAAGAAAGTAACTATTAGTGTATTAATATTTTTTTATATTTGTTAAAAATATTTAAAAATGATAAAAAAGAATGTGAATAAAAAAATTGAAAAAAAATAAGAACATGAATTTCTGCTAGGAGGCATGCCCAGCGGTCATTGCTGGGCAGCAGACTAGCACTACTCAAAAATGAAAAGGTGATGTACTTTGTAGTCTTTCTAAAATTTCAAAAAAAAAAAAAAGGGAGTACAAATTAACAATAATAATGACATACAATTTGCCCATCAAATTAATGGCTGTTGTTCCTCCTTTGAGCACTGTGAAAAACATTACAAAAGAAGAGGATCATATTACTTGGGAATTTCTTGATAGCTTCTATGGTAGAAATTGCCACTCACGGTGAGGAAAAAGACTTTGAAAGCCAACAAATTAGGAGAGGCAAGAACCATCAGCCTTCGTACGTACCCCACATCATGCACATTTCTTTCTTTCTCTTTCAAAATTGAATGCAACGTCTAATGCATTCAATTTTGGTATACCATGTACTAAAAGATATTCAAACCCATACCATACGTTCAAACCATATATTATGGTAGACTCAAATTATATCAAGACTATTAATTCTTGATTGAGTGTGATATGTAGACTTATCTCTCTTAATAACAAACGTCTCTATTTCTCTTTGATTTTTATTCACTACCAGAAAAACGGATTTTTATGGTAACATTAAATCATCAGAGAAAACTTGAAAATCGTCGCAAATAAGTATTCCCGAGACATTTTTTCAATTACAGGATACCCACTGTTAAAGTGTATCACTGTATTATTGCAGAGGTGCGTTTGGTAAATGAGATGAGATCCTTGTTTTAACGCCAAATTTGCTTAAAATTAAAATGACGAATAACAGTGCATATATATGAGCCAAACTATAATATCTTTCTGTTGCTCTGTATCAATCTTTGACACAGCACTAGAAGTTTTGGATCGATCATGAGGATTAGTGATGACAATAATCTTTTAATATTTTATCTTTCTATCCTTCAGTTCAGGTATTGGTCTTTGACAATGAGTAGGCGGATTCAGTCCTTTTTAAACAAGCATTAATAATTAGTTTGGTCAAAGACGCATGCAGGGCTTCAAAGCAGGTCATGTCTTTTGTCGTTGCTAATTCTAACCTCATCCATCCATTTTTCCGTTCTTTCTCATTACGTGGGTATATGCTCATCAGTAAAACACGTCCTGTTACCAATATGCTACAATGTTTGGGTTTCTCACGCCATGACCTGTGTATATGTAATTATATATTACAGAAACTTACGTGAATGACTCTATTATAGTTGACTTAAATATATATATCACGACTATTCTTGATTGAGTGTGATATATAGAAGACTTGAAGATTTAATTAGCTAGGTACGTGAATTTATAATGGTTTGATTGAGTGTGATATCAAACCATTTCCTTCTTTCATTTTAAAAATTGAAGGCAACGTGTAATGCATTCAATTTTGGTATAACGTGTACTAAAAGGATATTCAAACCCATACCATACGTTCAAACCATCGCTCTTCTCTTTTTACGTGTATGACTCTATTATGATAGACTTAAGGAGAGGTTTTGATTGTGAGTTGAAATGAGATGAGTTCAGAATAAACTTAAAAATTAAATAAAATATTGTTAGAATATTAATATCAAGACTATTAATTCTTGATTGATTGTGATATGTAGAAGACTTGAAGATTTAGATAATGAAAATACAACACTCAGATTAATTAATGAAGATGTATAATTATGGCAAACTCATAGTTTCCCATTTGACCTTATAAGTAACTCAAATTAATTTATTAGTTCCTTTATTTTTCAAAAATCCCAAAATCAAAGATCAAAATCAGCTAGCTAAAACAATGAGAAAGACTATACAAGTATATATCCAATCCTAAGTAAAAGTAATTAAGATAATAAAAGCCATAAAAAAATAAAATAAAACCAATGTAATCATGGAATGGCTAGACAAATCAACCACAAAATTTGCATGACGAAAAACCAAATTGGTGCGTGACATATATGGTGCATATATGCTGTGGATAACCGGCAGGTTACTCATCACATACTTCATGGGGGGAGTACACATTTCAGCAACATTAATGATGCAACGTTGAATAAATAGCTAGGCACACATCTTTTAGTTAATTTGAACTAATATTACCAGATGCTAGCTATTAGATTTGCTTTGGATCGATGAGGATAAGATCGACTTGGAAATTTAGTCTGTATGAATATTCAAAAGAAAACCAAGAAGGACATGATAATGATCACCTCGAATTGAAAAGATTCAACCCCATACCATACGTTCATTTGTTCAAACCGTCGCTATTTTCTCTTGCGTGAATGACTTTATTAATTATGTTATACTAATTCCACATCCAGACTTTAATTTCTTGATTGAGTGTGATTGAAGACCATATCGTGTTAAGAAAGAGAAATGATGTAACACTCAAGCCCAACATCGAGCTCGACCAAGTCCGCATATTATAAATTTTTTTTTAGGAAGCCCAAATTAGATTAGTCGGTTAACTTTTGGAAAGATCCTGGACCCATAAGTTATTATGATATTATAAGAGTTTTATTAGGCTTAATATTTGGACAAAAACCCATTTAATATTTAGGAACTAACTGAGCCCTAAACAATTAATAATTGACCAAAGAAATTCTTCTAAAAGCTTGGAGATATTATTGGACGATAGATTTATTTTGGATTAAGACCCGGTTTATTTGTGAAATCCAAGCTCATGATCGTATCCAATTTCAACCACTAGGCTAACAGTTTTTGAGTCCCCTTCACGTTAAAATTCCTTAACCAGCTGCCTTCTATATATTTTAAACCCATGCAAGTATTTCCTTCCCTCATAAAATCTAGGGTTTTTCAGTTTCACAGCAGCCCCACGTCGCACGTCCTCCCCCACGGGCAGACCATGTTGCATTGTACTGCAACCTCCCCTCCACGCCAACCCAAACCGCAGGCCACTACACACACACACACACACACACACATATATATATAGAGAGAGAGAGAGAGAGACCCATGCACTGTGTGTCCATCATGTTAGCCTCTATTAATCCACACCAGCAACAACCACCATCATCAAAGCCCTGAACAACTATGTTGAACCTCACCAGTGAGCCTTCCAAGAGACCCCACCATGCAAGACAGTTCCTCCCAAGCCATTCAGCCTTCACAATTTCTTTCCCCTACACCACCCACATGATCACAAACCACTAAACCCACATTCAGCCCATGCACACAACCAGCCATCCTCCCCCTATTTTATACGTTCACAGAACCAAAGCAGTGGCCAACCTCCATGAATGCGAAACCGGAAGATGCCGTCATGCCAACTGCTCCTCACTGAGGTGAAGACCCACTCCATTACCACCTAGTCGCGAACTACCAAGCACCGAGGTGCCGCTTTCCTCAGCCATAAAGCCATCATAGGCCAGCCTCCCTTCTTTCGAAAACCACCCAACCCATGTACGTCCACCGCAAGTGAATCCCTTCAAGCACGACAACTCCAACCACCTCGCAAGGCGCTACCTCACGTTGGAAACACCATGAAAACGGCCCAGCGACCACGTCCCAACCTCCCATGCAGCAAACCTCCACGTAGCCATTAGTCCTCTATCTTACAATGTCAAAACAGAGCAATTTTTGTGCTCTCAGCCCCATATAATTTCCTGCAAGACAACCCACCACCCTCAAGCACCTTCATAGGCAACAGAAGACGTCGAAGATAAAGACTCCACGGTCGGACCTACAGCCCCCATGGCTTGGTCGTCATGCTCCCCCATCTTCTCCCACGGATGTGAAACACAAAGTGGACAGCACCCACGTCTCATGGTTTCAATCCAACCCTCATGGCAATCACCACTCCTGAGACTAACACCGCCCAAATCCACCGTTTTACGCCGCCATGTAGACATCCAGCACCACTGTCTACAGCCCTCACATCGCATGGAGTGTAAACTTCCTCTCCCCCACCTCTCGGGCTCTCTCCCTCTCTCCACGTTATCTCTCTCTCTCTCTCTCTCTCTCTCTCTCTCTCTCTCTCTCATTTTCATGCTCTGCCGCCCGGAATAGCCACCGCCACTCACCCACGCCGGAGGTTCATGGTCGAACTCACGGCTCACGCCGCATGCATACTCTGCTTGTAAGCCTCTCTAGTCTTTCCTCCACGTCACTTGTTAAATTATTAAGCCCCTTACATAGTAAATTACATATGTGACCCAGTGTTTATTAATAATGATGATATTATTGTGATAATACTAAGAGAAATTAGATGTGTGGCCGTTGGAGATATTTTACAGTTTAATCACATGATCATTTGGAAAAATTATGTGAAACCAAAATATTTTGGGGAGATTTGATATTTTTACGGTTTCGAGAATTGTTAGACATTAAGGAAAAATATAGAATTTTATATTTCAGGTTTTAATTACGAAGTATGTGTTCAATCGGAAATTTATGCAGGTTACGTGATTATTTTATAGGTGACGATTAATATTTGTTTGGTACTATGGTGAGAAAATTCTAAAAAGATAAAAAAGTTCAAGTAAGCGGAGTTCCTATACTTCATTTCGCATAAAAAAATGAACTGAGGTTGATTTTGAAAAATATGCATGTTTTATTATGAAAAGAAATTTGAAACAACCTCAGTTATTTATTCTGCATTACTCATGAAATCAATATGAAAGATAATAGTCTTTTTGTCATGACTAGTGTAGACATGAGCAAATTTTTGGCATTCTATTTCAGAACTATGCAAAAAGACTGAATATGAAATTTATGAAAATTTGTGCATATGATGCGAATATGTTCTAAATCTGTTTTTGAATATGTGAAATGATCTGAATCTGTTTCCGTACTCTATTTTGATATGATGTGGCATCTGAAAACCTTGACATAAATTTCTGATTCTGTATCTAATTATTATCTGGTTTCGATGTTGCTTTTGTTCTATTTCCGTTAAGGCCCTGTCACTGGTATAATAGTGGTATACGGCTCTGCCACGGGTATAATAATGGTTTATAACCCTACCACGTGGGTTAAACATGGNGGGTTTCGAGAATTGTTAGACATTAAGGAAAAATATAGAATTTTATATTTCAGGTTTTAATTACGAAGTATGTGTTCAATCGGAAATTTATGCAGGTTACGTGATTATTTTATAGGTGACGATTAATATTTGTTTGGTACTATGGTGAGAAAATTCTAAAAAGATAAAAAAGTTCAAGTAAGCGGAGTTCCTATACTACATTTCGCATAAAAAAATGAACTGAGGTTGATTTTGAAAAATATGCATGTTTTATTATGAAAAGAAATTTGAAACAACCTCAGTTATTTATTCTGCATTACTCACGAAATCAATATGAAAGATAATAGTCTTTTTGTCATGACTAGTGTAGACATGAGCAAATTTTTGGCATTCTATTTCAGAACTATGCAAAAAGACTGAATATGAAATTTATGAAAATTTGTGCATATGATGCGAATATGTTCTAAATCTGTTTTTGAATATGTGAAATGATCTGAATCTGTTTCCGTACTCTATTTTGATATGATGTGGCATCTGAAAACCTTGACATAAATTTCTGATTCTGTATCTAATTATTATCTGGTTTCGATGTTGCTTTTGTTCTATTTCCGTTAAGGCCCTGTCACTGGTATAATAGTGGTATACGGCTCTGTCACGGGTATAATAATGGTTTATAACCCTACCACGTGGGTTAAACATGGTATACAGCCCTGCCACGGGTATAATAGTGGTATACGGTCCCGCCATGAGTATAACAGTGGCATACAGTCCCGCCAGGAGTATAATGGTGGTTTATAACCCTACCCACGAGGATTAAACATGGTCTCTATCCCAATGTGATGCTCTGATATGATATGAAGATAATATCTCAGTTTATGATATGCCAGAAGATTTTTGAATAATAATGTTTTTGAAAGTTTCGCTCTGATATTTTGATAACATGTTCCTATTCTGCATTCTGAAAATATATGTTTTGATTCTGCATTTTGGAAATAAATATTTTGTTTTGCATTCTGAACTTTGTAAATATTTATGTTTACAATATACTAGTATATGTTCTCTGCTTACTGAGTTGTTAATAATTCACCCCTTATCTCCACAATTTTGTTCAGATAATTTGAATATTTTAGCTGAGGATCAAGATTATGGAATATGGGTGAAATGATTTTAGTGGATTAAGTATAGAAGGTTTCTATGAGTATTAGCGAATTCTATTAAGTAATTTTGTCTTGCTCTGATGATTCGGTATTTTGGGAGGTTGATTATATTGAAGTAGTTGGTTTGAAATAACAATTTTTCATTGGTATTGAGAATTTAGAGTTTATAAATATATTGTTGGAATGTGAGTTTAAGTAACAGGGCTGACCCCATCCGGGACCGTGGCGTTACAAATGATGTTGCCGCATATGAAGTAGCATTTTACTTAAGTGCTTCACTTACAAATTAATTACCTAATATTATATATATGCTACTTCAGTTAATATGATTAGAGATAATAAAATCTAAGAAATTCTATGTATTTCTTTTCATTTCTTTTGTCAGAATGCATGGGCTATATATAATTCTTGTTTTATGATTGTGCGGACGGAAGAGGGAAGTGAGAAAAGGCCCATATATATATGTCTTTCTTTTATCTAATGAAATTTGGGCCTCCTTCTTGCCAATCTACAACTTCCCCAATTGAAAATACAAAACTCAAATGACGAATTAATAAATTAATAGACATTTAATAAATTAATAGGCACATTATTATTATTATTATTTATTTATTTTGATCTAACATTATTACTTAAAAATTAATATGGAAAATAACAGTACTACTGCACATATATGAGCCAAACTAAAATACCTTTCTTTCCATGTTAATTAGATGACATTTTAACACTTCTATTTTTTATTTTTTATTTTTATCTTTTAGTCAACATAATTCTACTTCTACGCATGGAATATTGCGTACGTCGCAATGCATGAATATCCGCGTGTACGTTAAAATGCATGACCAGTACCGCTCAAAGTAAATGCCGCCGATCGAGTGTAGCCACGTACGCATGCAGTCTGAGCCGTGACAATTAATTCACATATAAATTACTACAGACTGATATGCACATGCAGGACTCGATCATCAAGATGAATCTATCTATTTCTGGTCCTACAATTCGGCTGAATAGTTAGGATTTGTCTCAATATCCTTTCTTTATCTCCTGCTTATGAATAGTACTCATTAATTATTACCAGCTTGATGCAATATTGCTAGATCTGTTTCAAGTTCCCGCGGTCTGAACAAAATGCACTAGAAGCTTAGGATGATCAGGACAATTAGATCGAGTTCAAAATTCAGTTTGTCTGACTCAAAAGAAAACCAAAAAATATATATATGATCATTAGTAAGTACTACATGCAGAACTCGCCAAACTGACTTGCCACTTGCCACCATTTCACCCTCTCGCTGAGCTCATCTTCAACACATGTCAATCAAGCTGGTGTTTCATGACTACTTATAGTTAACAACATTAATGCATCAACAGCCAACTAAGTTCTGCATGCATGGGTTCATGTTACGACACCACATTTATGTGTTGTGTCTTATACTCTTTACAGGTGCTGATCTATATATGTACGCGCGTCGTCTTTTAGTATTCCTCCAGCACTATAAGTAGTGGCCACAGAACAAGCTGCCAGCTTACTCTTCAAACTTCGGTCGGCAATTTCTGAGAACCATTAATTGATACAACAAAAAAATCCAGATAAAATGAATTCGAAAACTTGTATTATATTTTTCGGCTTTCTCCTTGCAGTTGTTCTTCTCATCTCTTCGGCTGTAGTGGCAGAGACATCCAACGATGAGAACAAACGTTAGTATACCCATTGCCATCTTGTTTATTTTCTTAGAATCTAAATTGATCGGTTTCTTGGAAATCTAAACATGCATGCCGGAGTTGAGCAATATATGCAGCTATAATCTTATTTACTCCCATCAAGGTAGGTCATGTAAAACTTCCAGAATGGACGCATTTCATATGCTTTGATCAGAATTGCAAGAAACATTCTTATTATGTCGACATCTTTTAATATATAAATATATATATATATTGTTAAATATAACACATGGTACGTGCATGTATATATTGTTGGATTAGTCATCGGGGAAAATTCACATATAATTTCTTAAGATCTGCAGTGGAGGCGGCGGCAGAGGGAACGAACCAAGTAGAAAATGCAAAGTACTATGGATGCAGAAAGTACTGTTATCGCTATGGCCACCATGGATATCCCATAAGATACTGTTGCTACCAGCCTGGCGACTCTCCTCACGCCAAAACTACTGATGAAGCCATCTCTAAACAAGGTTCGTATTGGGATCCCATGTACATGATTCGTTCCTCTTTTTTCTTCGCTAAATATTGTTACCATTATTAATTTCATCCTAATTTACTCCCTTTGCTTGCCGAATTGGGTAAGTATTTCATGTCGATGAGGCACTTCTTTTACGTATTTTAATTTATTGTTTCCTAGCTACTTTACATATATGGTTTCAAGAGGATTTTTTTTTGTTTTGTTGACATGCATGCCTTTTTTTTTTTTTTTTTTTTTT
>QEOT01009283.1:48387-58930 GCA_003123785.1 Pterocarya stenoptera | reverse complement strand
TTTTTTTTTTTTTTTTTTTTTTTAGCGATAGCGTCCCAAGTTTATTAAAAAAGTCCTCACTTATCGTGGAGGAAAACTGTGGTAAACATTATTACACTGTGGGGCTTACAAAGAATAACGCTATAAACTAACCCAAAACCAAGTGTCAAAACATCACAACCATAAAACAAATGCCAAAACAAAAACCAAACAACCAAACTATATACGAAGCTGATGAAGTCCAAGTTTATCAGTTTTCAAAAATCCTCTAAGCAATTTAGGAATATCCTCGTACAACTCCCAATGACCCGACAAACCTTTTGCGCCAAGTTTTGCAAGATAGTCCACTGAAGAATTTCCTTCCCGATAAACATGATTAAACTTGACATGCATGCCTTACGTTAATAACATTAATAAAGAACCGTGGTACGTCGGGGGAAAGCTTTTTGTTTTTCCTTTCAACTTTTGTATATAGAAATTGAAATCGCATTCAATTACCTGAATACAAAATTACAACCAGCTTGACTCCGCGTACTTCTATTTGTGCACAATGCAATTTATTGCAGAAGAACCAAACCCGGTAGATGACACAATGGATGCCGGACATGGAGGAGGCCATAAAGGAGGCGGAACAGGTGGCAAGGGAGGTGGAGGCAGCGGAGGTGGAAAGGGAGGAGGTGGCAGCGGAGGTGGAAAGGGAGGCAGCAGCGGTGGAGGTGGCAGTGGGGGCAAGGGAGGAGGTAGTGGCAGTAGCGGCGGCAAGGGTGGAGGTGGTAGTGGCAGTACCGGTGGCAAGGGATCAGGAGGTGGCAGCGGAGGTGGAAAGGGAGGCAGCAGCGGTAGTGGAGGTGGCGGTGGGGGCAAGGGTGGAGGAGGTAGTGGCGGTGGCAAGGGTGGAGGTGGTAGTGGTAGTGGTAGTACCGGTGGCAAGGGAGGTGGAGGCAGCGGAGGTGGAAAGGGAGGAGGTGGCAGCGGAGGTGGAAAGGGAGGCAGCAGTGGTGGAGGTGGTGGTGGCAAGGGTGGAGGAGGTGGCAAGGGAGGAGGAGGAAGAGGAGGTGGTGGTGGATCAGGAAACAATATTAAATGAGTTAATAATAGAGGGACATGAAGTAGTAGTGGCTGTGGAGGCAAAGTCATGAATCCAAGCCGTAAAAGTAGAGTCTGAAAATATGCACCTAGCTATATATGGCTCGAGTAAAAACGCAAATATAATTACATCATGTATATGCAGGAGTTTGAAAGAGTTGATAAATAAATTGCATGCAGTACCCCCAACGGGTTTTATATTACATGAAAACATGCATGCCTGCCTTTAGGCCGATCATGATCACCTAAGTACTCAACAGTACTTGTACGTAGCATGTGTGAACTTGTAAAATCATCATGTCATGACTATGAATAATAATAAATTTCGTGTCTTCAACCGGCCGGAATCAAGCTAATCATCCCATATATGTCCCCAGCTAGCTCATCATGTACATGTGTTTCATTAATTGACCTGGTTTTTATTCCTCTCATGTACGTATATGAATTGAAGTACGTACGTACTTCAACAATAAAGCTCTGCATGGATTTCAGACGTTCCAAATGGCCGTGTATATATATGAAATAGGGCAAAGGGCAGGATATGATCTAGATCCATCGGTCTTTTATAAATATATATATAATCGAACTAACTTTCCATATTAATTTTGTTTCTAATTTTAATCTCCATTGTTAAGATTCGAGTCGTGTCGTCGATCGTGATCATGATCTATCATGATCCAACTCGAAACCTTGTCGTTTTCGCTGTTTTATCAGGCACTTCATGAGTACTCATATTGGTTACCCCACAGCTTGATGTTCCAATTAATAATTAGCCTCCATGCATCCACCTTAAAATTAATGTACTTTTTTCTTTTCTTTTCTGAATTCCTTGAAAGCACAACAAATTTCGGTGACAATTTATTCTTTGATCATCTTCGTCATCCGATTGATCATTATTATTTACATGATGATCAAACATCATCATCATGATTATTACTATTATAATTATCACCAACATGACTTTAATACAACCACATGTACTCTTTATTTTTGCAACCAAACATTAATTGTAGATGGACTTCTTTCATCCAATTAATTAGAGGCCGTAGAACTAGCGATGGTGATTCAAACCCTAATCATCAACAAATTAAGTACTACGTACTCTTGTTATAATGAACAAAATTTCAATTTATTGAGACATGATAAGGTTAAAACTTTGATTTGTCCCCGCTCGTTATTTTCATGAACAATTAATTAAAGGACCCCGGCGGCCAACCACCAAAGCAGCAGCGCGCATGGACAAATCAATCTACTATTACCAAGTTGTCATGTTTTCTTAACTAATTAATCTGTTGACTGTTGAGTGTGGCTTGATTCCTATTGAAAAAGCATCACTCCAGGTTGTTCGCTCAAGCCAAGCACTTGGCACTCGAGCGAAGCATCAAACAGATTGTTGGATCCACAGTTGCTCGACAGTCAACTCGAGTGGGACCCTTACAAATTGCTCGCTCGACTCTCGCTTGACACTCAGTTCGAGTGAGTTCCAGCCCTAATATTCACTCGAGCCTCATTCGACACTTCGCTTAAGCGAATGTTCATAAAATAAGGTTCCACGCCGTTTCAGTATAAATACATATTTATTTTTATTGTATTTTACTTTTGAGCAATCAGAAGTATTTATTTTCAGCAGTCACTGTATTTATTTTCAATATAAATACATATTTATTTACTTTTGAGAGAGAAAAAAAACATTTTATGAGGTTCCTAAGAGTTCCTTGGGTATATTGGGACTTTGGGATTGAGGATTTTGTGATTGATCTATTGTACTCCACCTTTGTTGATAGTGAATTCATTGAGATCCACCACACTAGTGGACGTAGGCTTACTCTGAGCTAAACCACTTAAATATTCTTAGTATTCTGTGTGTTATGTGATTGTTGATTTTCTTTTATTTGGCTTCCGCTTTTATTCTTCAAATTAGTCATTGATAACCAGTTAATCCTGACATAATCCATGAAAAGTACCTAAGATTTGACTTATCCATGGCATCATCATGGTATAAATAGTTTTTCAATGGAGCAATACCCCAAATACTAATTATTGTTGTGGCTTAAATTCGTAGAATTGGATCATGATCATTATTTGTCAAATTTCAGTGATCGTGCCATGCACACCGATGAAAAGGGTGAGAATTAATTAAGTCCCAAATCATGCATCAATAATTAAGTCCACATGAACTTTAACTCGATTGAATATTATTGTTCCATCAACTTAATTTGGTCTAAACTCGAATACGAATTAATCGAGCTCGATCGACGTTTATATTATAATGCGAGTAATTGATGAATTTCCTGTGAATATGTAAGAATTAAACATATCAAATATTAAAAAGATCGATCCTCGATCGGAGGGTTTTTTTCAGATTCATGTGTACGTATAACTTAATCATGTTATACACTTCGACTAGGAGAAACGAGAGTGCACGTACAAGTAGTACTCAATATTTGAGTCATGATCATCATGATCATATATATGTTGGCCCCAAATTAAATGCCCACATGTTTTCGTACTTTATCCAATTTAATTTAAAATATCTATTACAAATTAAGCACTGCCATAACACCATTTAATTTAATTTGTCCAGAAACCGAAGTGTGTGAGTTAATTTCGACACTATCATGGTCAAAAAAATATTAATCATCAGCGTCATGTCCAAATTATTAATTCTTCGATCCTATCTATCTTTCCATTTTCAACATTTTCATTAATTCTCAAATATTTCATTTTTTTTTTCTCAACACAAAGAGGAGGCGGAGCAACCAGCATAGTAACCCTCTCTGGACATGACCATAAGAGCTCCTCCCCGCCATGGAATATCTAGTTTAAGTCATAGCTACTGCTCCAAGGGCGAGCCCGTCACCACTGCACTTCCAAAGTATTTAGCTAGTTCAAAATACAACTCATCCCATGGCCCAAAGATCAGGCTTTACTATCATAAGTGGTTTCAACTTATGTCCTAACTCAAACTCCTCTCCTCGAAGCCATGAAATACCAGCTCGTACCAACTGAGCTATCACCTTGGTGGTTCTCAAATATTTCATTTACAAGAGAGTAAGATATCGATATTGACCTAACTGCAATATATTTATACCCTATAATTAATCAGTTTGAACAGATAATACATACGTGTACATGAATGCATGCATGCTTAATTAGATGCTGAACAGCGAAATCATATATATGGCATGATCAAGCTGTAATTAACCACATGATGACTAGTTGCTCATCGTTAGACGACCTAAATGATCAATATATAGGGCCCCAGCATGCATGCCATCATTGACAGGGTCATTCTACTGTTCCACCATTATTATTCCCCCCAATTATATATTCCCATCAAAATTCAATGTTGTACCACATAATAGGCCTGGGAGGTATATATCTCAATTTGCCCAATTAATATACCATATTAATTATTACCCCCAACAATATCAAATATATATCTAAATATCAAATATATTTGTCCCATATATAATACATCCAAAAATTAATGTTGTTTCTGATCAGAACTTGGCTTTGCATTGGTTAATATTAATTTGTTGAGGCAAAAATAAATAATAATAATAATAACACCAACAAACATACACAGTACTAAAGTCATTTTGGTCAATTTATTGGGCCCTAAAATCATTGACTGTTGTTGCTGGTTTTGGGGGGTGTGAAGACAAAGAGAACACCCCAACGTGTGAAACAAAAAGCAAGCCCTCTTGTTGTTGGCCCACCCACCCGTTGAGAAAATTAATCCCTTTTTAAATACTGCATTTAACGGGAAATCATGCTCGTCAATCATCTTCTTGGGAACACCGGCTTTCATCTTCCTCCTCCCTCTCTCCCTGATCTCTCTCTCCCTTTTTATATTCTTCCTTTGTACTGAATCCTACACACACAGCACTCAGCAGATTCTATTCTATCACTTCTGGTCTCTTTTCTTCTTCTTCGGTATTGGAAGCAACGAGGAGCAGAAAGTTATGAAGATCAAGAAGAAGAAACATGGCCTTCCATACATGATGACATGGCCAAGTTATAACATGATCTTTTAAGAGGCGTTTTTGGAACTCGTTTGTTGGTTTCTCTCGTCAACACCCGTATGGGATTTGCTTATGAGGAGCTTGTTTCCGGTGAAGAATTCATCGGAGGAAAATCCGGCGGCATACATGGGAAAGCCAGGCATTTTGTTCTTGTTCTATTTGTTTTCTCGTTACTTTATTCTTAATTTACGTCTCCTTTTTTTGGGTTTCAAATATGGAAATGGGGATAAAGAGAAAATAGTTATGGTAAAAAAAACAGATGTGAAATGTTCAGCTTAGAACTTTGATGGACATTAATTCACAGAAAAGAAATGGCTGGTTTTTCCAGGTCTATCTCAGATTGTTTCTGATGAATTATATACACACACACACATATATATATATATATGATTCAATGATATAATATTTAAGGATATCTCATATTTTTTGTATGCGAAGCATGCATGTTGTCAATTAGTACGTCTAGCATTAATAGTTATATTTAACCCTTAAACCATCATTTTATGTTTTTTGATTAATCTAAATTAACCATAATTTCAATCCGGAGTGTGTTTTTTTTTTTTTTTAAACCATGTCCTACATTATTGGTTGGTAACGTGTCTAATTAATTAACTGACAATTCCAAACATCCACGTACATGTTTCAATTGCTTTGTAGCTGATCTACGTACCCACCACCGTTGTAATTAATTTATTAGCATATTAATTAACAGAGTAATAAGTAGTTTAATTAACGAACTTAATTGGTTGGTATTAGCATAAGATCATTAATTATATATAAACGTACCTAGCGAACTCTCCGGCCTTGTTTTTCTTAGTTAGTTGGTATGATCAATATATTTTCAATGATCAGTTAGGTAGCTTGGAGCCCTTGAATTTGACATATATATACATATATATATATATATATAAAGGAAGAGTTTTATAATTTATTATCTCCACACGCCACTTTTTTTTTTTTTTATTCTTCTTAAATTAATTGAGTTCTTCTGCTCATCATTCATACATCACATATTTGATAAAAGAAAAAAAAATTAAAAAATATAAATAAAAAACTATGTACGTGCGTGCGACATGACATGTGATGTGAGGATGATGAGTAAAATTTTTCATATATAATAATATTCATAGAATCTAATTAAAGTTTAATAAAACTAAAATAATCATGTACGTATATATATATTCAACAAACCATATATATATATATAGAATAAACAAATGACCAGTGTGCGTTCGTTGCATCCAGCTTTTGAAATTGACATCATAATTATAAAAAATGTAAATATATATATATATTTATATATAAGGAAGTAATTCTATTATGTATATATATATATCTTAACGATCAAATAATACTTGAAAAAAACATTTGATCATCTTAATTCGTGAATGGTTGAATCGCATGAACATGTGAACATGACCCATTAATTATATATATCTGCCAAGATGTAGTAGGTTCATTTTGAGGCAAAAGGGTCCAATTTTCCATGAAAACAGATTTGACATTATTTTCGTATCTAGAAGTCCGATATCGTTTTGCGTCACACCAAAAATTTAGGTTGGCGGTGTCGTTTGCACTTTGCGTTGTCTGCGCGTTGTATACGTACGCACGCCTGCACCCTAGCTGGCTGTGACATTAGTATAACTTTTCCTCGCATGAGTAGTATGTTTTTTTTATTAAAAAAAAAAAAGAAAAGAATGTCATCATTCATTTATTTATTGAAAGAATCTTACTTCTATAACCAGATACATAGAAGAATATCTCCATATCAATTATTTAGAACTCTATCAATACATTATGATCTAGACTTCACTGTTGCTAATAATTTTTACAGATAAATGTTTAAAAGACAGCATTCTATCTAAATAGAGATTCAACTTCACTCTTTATAAAAATGAATAACTCAACCTCTATGAACATAACCGTTCAAGAGAAACTCTTTTTTTTATTTTTACTATACAATAAGAAAAACAAGAAAGAAAATTGAAAGATTTCAATTTGAACCAATTTCAGTAAACTTTGACGGTGTGTGAAGGTAACAAATTTATCTCTTTTTATCTACAAAAATAAGATCTGAAAGTGTCGATTCCGGTGATCTGACACGTGTGGCTAGAAGAGTTGTCAAAGAGGTGACCCGTGAGAACCACGCGCAGTTAAGAGCGGCTCGTAAAGACCACGCGTGGTAATTTCTGTAAAATCATTAATTATTATCTTTCAAATGATTTGCGACTTGAAATCTTCTTATACTGTACGTGTCTCTCTAGAGTTGATAGAAAATATAAATGTGACTTTTTAAATTTTAAAGGGTAAAGATACACTAAGAAATGCGGGAAGAAGATCGGCAAATATCTTTCTTTCTTTTTTTTTTTTTTCTTTTTTTTTTTTTATTTTTTTTGGAGTTTGATAGAGTTCCGAAAGTAGAGAATGAAATTATTTTGTCGTTTAGCTGGTGAGTGGTACAATATTTGAGCACATGAGTAGTAATTATTAGGTTATATATAGATATAGATATAAATTAATAGGGTAGCTTATAATCGGGAATAAACGATTTGTTTTGTAAACCGTGTCGGGAGATCAGACGCTAGCTAGCTCTTTCAAAATTACACGCTTTGCATTGCGCTCGAGGGTGACTTGCATCTTGACTTTCTTTCATTACTATGCTTTAATTAATTATCATGTCTTTCTCTCGTCTATCATTATAATTTTTTAAAATTTTTATTTAAAATATAATAAATAATTTAATTTTTTTTAATTTTAAAATAATAATAATAATAATAATAATAATAAATATTATTTTATTCATCTCATCTAAACAACCATTTCTTTCAATTCCGTGTGTGTTTCTTTTCTCTTTTTATCATGTGTATGTACTTTGTTGCTCTGACTCTCGTTTCTTCTTCTTGAAAATTAAAATGGATTAACATGACTTCATAAATTCTATTATGACCTAAACTCTTCTATTTTTTTTTTCTTTTTTGTTGAAAAGTACTGTTTGGTATGTAAAAAAAATTAAATTCATTTTATAAAAAATTAACATAAATATGTTATATCATTTACTTTATATTTTAAAATAGAAAAGAGATTTACAATATAAAGTATTAATACATTAAGCCACATTAGTTTATAAAATTTTTTTTTTTTGTAAATCAAACTTTTTGATATCTTGTCTATACAGTTATTGCTGATACCCACGGAGAAGGTTGATAATAGATTGAAAAATGATTTATCCATAACATATTCTACAACACATTCTACAACAATATGTTAAAATGAGGGATATTTTTATAAAAAATCTTATAAAAATAACAATATTTTATCAAAATACCCTTATTTTATAACATTGTTATGTAATGTGTTGTGTGTGTATCATTACTCTAATAGATTATGTATACAAACTGATTAGTTTGGTTAAATGTGTGTTTCTTTCACGTTGTAAGATGTACATATAAGATGCAAAAGAACAAAAATGTACACACACACTAGGAAGGTAGTAATGTGCAAAGCACGTTTGCCTAGTTGGGTGAATTTAATTTTTTTTTTTAACAAAAATTATATGATTTTTGTAAAAAAAAAAATTGATTATTGAAAAATTTAATGGTTAAAAACTAAATTTTAGCAAATATGTTTGGATAATGATAGGTTGGTGAAGTATAATAACTACATGTTTTGATAAAACCCTAAAAGATGAACCAAAAATAACATAAAACTCAATACCATACAAACCAAATATGAAGCATGTGTCTGTTTTTAATAAAACCCTTGAGTTTTAATGGAAAAAAGAAAAAACTAAAAGGCTAAAAATAGAATAGCATTATTAACCTATTAATAAAAAAATCTACAAATCCAACAATATACACAAAGGGGAAAAAATAATCAACATTCAAAAAATGTAAATTTTTAACCCACTTGCTCAAATAAATAAGTAATGCTAGAGAGTCCGATTTGAGCTCCTCTTTTTTTGTCCGTTTAGTTTTTTTTTTTTTTAAGTTTTCTTTTTTTCACTTAGTGATTAAGAAAATATTATTTAATAATATTGTAAATTTTTTTCATTTTTTAAAAATATTTAAAGTGTTAAAAAATAATGTAAAAGAATCATTTTAATACTTTTTTTACATCATTTTTTAACACTTTTAAATATTTTAAAAAAAAAAATATAATATTATTAAATAATATTTTCTTAATCATTAAGGTGGGAAAAAAAAAAAAGAAACTGGCAAAAAAAAAAAAAAACAGAGGAGCCCGAATCGGGCTCCCTGGTATTTTTCCAAATAAACACCAACATAAATATAGAAACCGGGAGAAAATAAAACTGGAAGAAACATACATGGTCCAAAGAAGGTTAAACTCCAAACCAAAAAGTACCAACCAAAATATAAAGCTTGAAAAAACAACTGAAAAACATACGGACCTCAAAAGTCAAAACACCATCATTTCTCAACTAAAATACTTCAAATTTCTTGCAAGAAGCAAACCAACAAGTCAGAATAAATAAAAGGAAGAAAATCACTAAAACACCAAAACATGGAGAAAAAATGGAAGTTAAATATTTTTTTTAGAAAGATAAATAAACAAAAATGTTCTCTAAAGTCCATTTTTTTCATTTGTTTCTTTTTTGACAAAGACCTTATTAAGACCCTAAACCTTATAAAATGACAAGTAGAAATGACAAATCCAAAATATACAAATCCAACAATATATAAAAATAAAAAAAACACTCAACACGTTAAAAATATAAATTTCCCCAAAAACAAAGATCCAAATTTTAAAAGATAGATATAGATGACAAACAAAAATTAAATAAAGCAAAAAAAATTCATTAACCAAAAAGCAGAAACCGATTCTGTCATGTTTGGTTTAAGTCCACAATTAGTTTTTACCTAATGAGAAACATGTCTCTATCTTTCATAAAATCCTTCAATTCTAAAGGAGAAGTAAAAAATAATACCCTGATGAGAAGCATGTCTCTATTTTTAATAAAACCCTTGAGTTTTGATATAAATATATATATATCTAAAAGCCTAGAAAAATTAACCAAAAAAAATGTTAAACCCAATACCATACAGACGGAACCAAATACATAATATTAGGGGTGCACAAGGTCCGGTCCAGTGGTTTTCGGTCCTTCAATTGGACCGGACTGAATCGGACCAAACATCCAAGGGGACCGGACCGGACCGGTAGCTATCGGTCCGGTTCGGTCTATTCAGTCCGGTCTCTTTTTTTTTTAAATCAATTAATAAAAAAAACTATTTACAATATTAAATTAAACTAAGTGACTTATTAATGTGGATTATGTAACAAACTAAATAAAAAAATATTTTATATGATCAATGATAATAAATTAGATAAAAATTACATTATTGATGATGTTAATTATTACTTTATTACTAACTTAAAGTATGTTAATGCATAATGAACCATATACAACTTTTAACATTTTGTATATGAAG
>QEOT01009283.1:15178-41296 GCA_003123785.1 Pterocarya stenoptera | reverse complement strand
TATAATGATTAGTTATTATGAATCATGATTAGTATAAATTATAATTATATAATAGTATTAGTATAAAGTATTAGACTATTAGTAATATAGTGTAGCTATATATTAGTAATATTAGTATAAGTATAACTATAGTATAATTTATGATTCTAATACTATAATGACAATTATAGTATAACTATATAATAGTATTAGTATAAAGTATTAGACTATTAGTAATATAGTATAGGCTATAGGCTATAACTATATATTAGTAATATTAGTAATATTAGTAATTTAGTATAAGTATAAGTATAATTATATAAGTATAACTATAGTCTATAGTACTAAATCATTATAACTTATACTAATATAACAACTAATATAACCATCAGTATAACTATATAAATATATAATAGTATTAATAGTCTATACTTAATTATAATATAGTATAATTATATATAATTAATTATATATTAAAAAAATATAAAAAATATATAGAAATACATTCGGTCCTGTGAGGTCCGGTCCTAAAAACAGTTGGACGTTGGACCAGACCAAATGAATTCGGTAAAAAACAAATTGGACCGGTCCGGTTCAGTCCAAAATAACTGGTCCGGTCCGATTTTCTTAGTCCGGACTGACCAATGCTCACCCCTACATAATACAAACATAGAAACTATTCTGAGAGTAACAAACAGAAAAACATCTATTAACCTATTAATAACTAAATATACAGATTTGACAATATATGCTTAAAAAATAAAGGAAAAACAATATATAAACTAGAAGAAAAAATGAAAGCCATATACAAACCTCAAAGCAACTGAACTGTAAGTAAAAAAAAGTTCAGATTCCCTGCAATAAACAAGCCAATAAATCGGTTCAATTAGAAGGAAAAAATAAGAAGACATCAATCGGATGGCATGAAAAAAAAAAAAAAAAAAGCTCATGTTTCGAAATTGGCCGAGGCAAGAGTTAAAAAAAAAAAATTCAAAAAAGAAACATGCACCAAGAAAAGGAACAAAGAGAAACACATAGAGGGGGAAAAATCATAAAACAAACATAGAACAATGAAAAAGGAGTAACGAAACAGGGAAAAAACCACACAGCAAGACCAACACATAATATGGGAAAAAAAAGGAGTGAATCTCAAAAGCTAAGAAGAAACCTGATTTTTGGAAGAGAATAGTTTGGGTGAGAAATATGTTACACACAGGAGAGAAGAAAAAAGAACACAAATGAAACTTTAAAAGACGCATTACCATTTATATAAACTAAGGGTCAAAAATGTAATTACACAAAAAAATAGCCAACCACTCCAGGATAACAATGAGAAAAAAGCAAAGAAAAAACACTGACCGACTGATACATATAAACCCAACCTATTAGCCTGACTGCCTGACTCACTATCCCTTCTCCAAACACTTAACTCAACGGATAAGAAAGAGAAAATTAAACCAAAAAAAACTCTGACCGACTGACAAACATAGACTAAGATTATGTTTGGAGGATGGGATGAAAATTTTATATTTTATTTTAAAGTTTAAAATATTATTTTTTAATTTTGAGATTTGAAAAAATTGAATTAGAATTTGAAAAAGTTATATTGGGATTTGAAAAAGTTGAATTATTTATTATATTTTGTATGAAAATTTGAAAAAATATAAAAAAGAGATGAGATGAAGATGAAAATTTTAAGTAAAACTTGTTTTCCAAACATAATCTAAAACACTCAATCCATCCCCTCAACTTGACACACTGACATACAAACCCATATGCCCATCTCTTTCCCCAAACTAAAACCATCCCTTTCCCGCCCCAAACAATAAAAGACCATAGTTAAGAACCACGTAGTTAAGAAACCAAATAAATTTTTTTTAAAAAAACAAACAAACAGTGAAGTTCAACGAAAAAATGGAACTGCCCTCCATAAAGATTCACAATCAAGTAAAAATATAATATTGACAGTCAAGAAACAAAAAACGAATACATGTCAAACATTATGTTTAATGTCATCTTAAATATAAAATAAACAACGTGTGAGTTATAAAATTAGTTGTATAATACATCATTTCTGTTAAAGGCTATGTTGTGAATAAAAGATAATATCAAAACAATTATACTCCATACTCACTGCTAAATGAGCAAAAATTGTGCATTATATCACAACGGCATACCAACCAACACAAATGATACTTTCAATAAATGCATCAAAATTAATTTAATTCATGAACCTTTTTTTCCCAAAAAAAACGCATGATTAAAGTCTTCAGGAAACTTTTGTTATTCAAAAAATAAATAATAAAACATTTGATTTCCAAATATATATATATATGTATATATATATACCCTTTGAAAAGCTAAGATGAAGATCAAGAAAGATCACTAATTTCAAATCCTACGGACAGATTAGACCTAGAGCATTATGTGTGAGGGAAAATGGAAAAATAGAGCATGTTTCATTCGAGAGGTGTGGAGAGGTTCTTGAGCTGCTGTTATCACATGCTGCTTGTGCTGTTGTTATTTGACTAACTAATTTCAATTTCTGATTAATTGCATTAATAAAATGTTTTTCTTGATTTCCGAGCAGACATTGATTATACTTGTGAATATATTTCTTGCATATTTGTGTTGGCACGTTTAACCGTTTGTTAAGTATGTGCAGAAATATCTCAATGTGTTCATGAATCTGGGGATCTAGTATGGGGTGTGCTAGGATTAGGTCCTATGTAATAGGTTAGATGTTTTGTCACAGAAATGCCAAAGGGGGAGGTTGTTGAGGGAAAATTAGTTGATTGGCATATTCGTGTGAAAACCTATGTAAAATTGTGTTGTAACGAGTGTTGATACAATGTCACATGAAAAGAATTGAAGTGTGCTTAACACGGCTCGAGCAGACCTAATTGGCGCTCGAGCGAACTCAGGCAGAGTGTACCGCTCGATGGTCGCTCGATGTGTCGCTCGAGCGAAGTTCTGAAAGTTAACATGCTCTCGACTCTCGCTTGAGCCAATGTTCAAGAAACTCAAAACTCAGTGTTTTAAGCGCTGTGAATCAGAGGAGCTATAAATAGAACAGCATGTTCTGTTCTTTGGTGTGGAGAAATAGAGCAAAAACCCTAGTTACTTCCAAGAGCCATTGAGAGATACTTCTCCCCACATTGTGAATCTCTCTTGGACAATCACATCTCCACCACACCACACTCAAGATCAAACCTTTTGTCCCTTAAATTAAAACGAGAATTGACAACCTCATTAAATTTGGCATAGAAGGCATCAAATGTTTCATCATCCTTCATTTTAAGTTCTTCGAAACTCGTAGTCAGCATTTGAAGTTTAGAATTTTTTACAGCCTTGGTACCTTCATGGGTAACCTCAAGAATGTCCCAAGCCTCTTTGCAATTTTCACACATGGAAATTCGCTTGAACTCCTCTTGGGATACAGCCACGAAGATAGCATTTAGGCCTTTGTTATTCCAACCACACTCATTTATTTCTTCCCTAGAGTACTTTTCCACACTTTTAGGAATTTGAACTCTATCAATGATAGCAACTGGTTCTCTCAATCCTTTTGTTATGGAAACCCACTCATTCATCCACAGACTTTAGGAATGCTCTCATTCGAACTTTCCAATAAACATAGTTATTTCCATCAAAATAAGGTGGCGTTGTGAGAGATTGAGACTTATCCATTAAACCATTACAACAGGATCACACTCAGGAACTGAATCCCAGCGAAGTGAACCCTCTCTGATACCAACTGAAAAAGCAGTGGTTCTTCCACAACCTACACCTAGAGGGGGGTGAATAGGTGTAATCCAATTTTTTAAGGTCTTTACAAAATTAGAAACAAACAAGCAATTAATCAATTCATCAAATAACACAAATAATCAACATAGTGATTTTGTTCACGAAGTGGAAACTCATTTGAAGAACGTCTTCAAATTCTAAAACCACTCCGGGTGTAAGATACCACCTAAAATCCACTATAGAAAAAGTTTGTTACAATCAATTTAGAGACACTCATAAAACCTTTGTAGTATGCTAAACTTGGCTTGCAACTTCACAAGTGACCCACTTGATCTCTACAAGCATGTAGTGCCAGAACTCCGACCTTTCTATAGCTTCCCACGAGAACCTCTCGATCTCTGCATCAACAGCAGCTCCGGACTCTTCTGGCAAATAAACACGTCCACTTCAATGGACTTGAAAAGGTTTGATCTTGAGTGTGGTGTGATGGAGATGTGATTGTCCAAAAGAGATTAACAATGTGGAAAGAAGTAACTCTCAATGGCTTTTGGAAGCAACTAGGGTTTTTGCTCTATTTCTCCACACCAAACTGTGTTGTAAATGAAATGTAAAGGTCGGAGGTGTAAAAGCATGTAAATAGAGCATGTGATCGAGAGGTTCTCGTGGAAAGCTATAGAAAGGTTGGAGTTCCGGCACTACATGCTTGTAGAGATCGAGTGGATCACTTGTGAAGTTGCAAGCCAAGTTTAGCATACTACAAAGGTTTTGTGAGTGTCTCTCAATTGGTTGTAATAAACTTTTTCTATAGTGGATTTTAGGTAGTGTCTTACACCCGGAGTGGTTTTAGAATTTGAAGATGTTCTTTAAATGAGTTTCCACTTCGTGAACAAAATCACTGTGTTGATTATTTGTGTTATTTGATAAATTGATTAATTGCTTGTTTATTTCTAATTTTGTAAAGACCTTAAAAAATTGGATTACACCTATTCACCCCCCTCTAGGTGTAGGTTGTGGAAGAACCACTGCTTTTTCACAAACAATGGAAATCAATAGAAATGCAAAATTGCCAAGAAAAAATAATGAAAATGCTAATGAGTCACAACAAACATAGAACACCATTGGCCTGATCCAACCGAAAAATCCTAAAAAAAATGCTCCATACCAATGAACAGAAATCGCACGACAAGATCTGTATCCAACCAAAAAAAGGAGAAGGAAAACCCAACAAGCATAAAGAAGAAAATAAAAATAAATCCACGGGCCTTTGAACCCAGAAACAACGATAGCAAAAAAAACTTGAAATCATCCCTCAGATCTAGAGAGACCTAGACACTGATCTTAACAGATTTCAAGAAGCAAAAAAAGAAAAACATATTTCGAGCTACCCATGAGAATCACGTCCCAAATAAAGAAGAGAAAAACGATCGGAAATCAACATACCCACAACACACCAGAACCCACAACAAACAAAAGCAACCGACGCGGTTGGGGATCTGAGTTTTGAGCTGCAGTGAAGGGCAGATCTGAGTGGAGAGCTGTAGTGGGTCCAAATCAACCGTCCTTGTGTGGTCTTATGGTGGTTGCGGTGATGGTGAGAGGTGGAGCACGGCGACATCGTGGTGGTTACAAGGCTGAGCCGTGGGTCACAAGAGGAAAATGGAGAGGGAGGCTCGGCTGGGTGCTGGGTGCTGGGTTTGCCATGGAGGAGCTTGGGAGGTCAATGAAGGTACATGGTGGCTTGAGGAGGCAGTACGGTGACTGTGGCGGCGAATCTGGCTGTGTGAGCACTACAAGAAAAACGTGTATTTGTGACCATTTTTTTGCGACGAAATGACTATTTGCGACCAAAACAAACTCATTTTGGCTGGAAATAGTCATTTCGCTGGAAATAACTGCTTGCAAATAAGCAATTTTCTTGTAGTGGAGAGAGAAAACCCTTGAGAGATGGGTTCGTGCGTGGGGGAACTGGAGGAGCTAGGGGCGGCTGAAAGAGCATGGGGTGGTCGTCGAAGGAAGCGGAGCTTGGTGGTGGTGGTGGTGCGGTGGCATGGGGATGGTGTACAGCGGCACTATGATGGAGAACTCGTGTGTGAGGCCCATTCATGAGAGGGAGTTGTGGGGAGAATGGGGATGCCATGGGGGCTTCAACGGTGGCTTGGGTCCATAGGGGTGGTCGCTAGCGTGAGGGGAGGCTACTGGTGGTGGCGCGGCTGCTGAGGCTGGCTGTTGTGGCTAGGAAGCCGAAAGGGAAGAGATCAGGAGGGAGGGGAAGGTTGTCGGCGTGGGAGAGAAGAGAGAGAGAGAGAAGAGGAAAGTGAGGATTAAAATGGACGCAGCTATTTAGGAATCCTAAATTTGATCCAATGATGGAGAAAGAAGACTAAAAGAGAAGAAAAAAAAAAAACACTAAAGATGCTGACTGCGCACCAAAAGACAATTATACCCCTAAAATAAAAGCAAAACGCATAGAACTTGTGCATTTAACAGCAAGGAAAAACCGGTAAAACAATAAAAAAACAGAAGCAAAAACATATGAACAAAAATTACTGTTCATAACTGTCTCTAACCGATAGAGACTTTTAATCATAGAATAGATATACACACACAAAAAATAAATTAATAAGAAACTTACAAAAAATAAATGTGAGGTATTCATAAATAGTTTATAAATATTTTATAAATAGTCATCGTGGAATATTCGTCCTGGTCTATATAATCATAATTATTCCGTTTAGCTCAACTTATAATGATATATATGAAATTAACTATAAAATTAATATATATAGTGGAAAAAGATAAGCCCAAGATCATCTGTGCGCTTCTTGTTTTTAGGTCTCAGGCCCATGCGAGTGCAAAACAGAAACATTGAAATAGGGAAAGCGGAAGAGGAAGACTAAAGATTGAAACTTTTTTATTTCATCATAACCATACATGTTAACATCTTTAGTTCTGGGTCTACACGAGTGATCAGGGATTTGAAAAAGTTAAATAGTTTATTATATTTTATGTAAAAATTTAAAAAAATTATAATGAGATTAGATGAGATTGAAACACTTTCACTATCCAAACAGAGTCTAAAATATACTTACTAAAGACAATTGATCAAGTAGTATGCTCACCAAGAGCATAATTAAGCATTAATATTCTAAGTCGATGGATACCATTGGATAGGTATAGTTAATATTGCAAAAAAACAAACAAAAAAACGAAAGTGTAAACCTAGAAATGAAATCATATAAATATATATATATATATATAATTATATATATAGTTCTACGTACAATTACAAGTGTGCACCAATATGTGTCATTTTCTCGATCCCTTCACTATCATGCAGTTTGTTATCTGATCAGTATATATGTTGGATAAGTCATAATTAAGTCAATATCATCATCATCTGGTAAATTTGAATAGATTCAGTACTTAAACTTGTAAATCAAAACCTACAATTGGCACTTTTTATGTTTTATTTTTATTTTTCTTTTAGATTTGGTATATGGAAATGTGAACCTAAAAATGAAATCATGAGCATGAGTAGTTCTGATATGTTTCATGTGGGAAGGAACATTGACGGTTTCTGTAACTTGTCATGAATTAATTAGTAGAATTTGTTTTTATTTTTCCTTAATTTTAGCTTTCATTTCCTTTTACATAATTGTATGTAGTTGTTGGAATGGTTGCTTGATTTTCTGTTTAAAATGTCATTCTAGATATTTGGCTTGAATGTGACTCGACCTTGGCTCTACCTTAACTCGAACAAACTTTGGCTCGAGCAAACTTCAGACAAATTGTTCGTTTGGCATCCACTCGACAATCCGCTTGAGTGAATGTTCAACAAACCTAGTTCTTATGTCGTTTTATATATAAAAGTATTTTTTTGTAAAGTTAGAGTTGCAATCAGTATACAGAAAAGAGAGAAAATTTATTTTGTGAGATTCTTGAGAGCTCATTGGATGTATTGGAACTTTGGGATTGAGATCTTTTGTGATTACTCTCTTGTACTCCATCTTTATGATAGTGAATTTCTTAAGATCGACTCCGCCAGTGGACGTAAGCTATTGTTCAAGCCAAAACCACTTAAATCTTGGTGTTCTTTGTGTGATTGTCAAATTTTTGTTATTTGCTTCTGCTAATCTATTTCAAAGTCGTCTTTAGATATTCAGTTAGTCCCAAAAAACTGGTATCAGAGCACCAGGCATTATGGAAGATCTTTGATCTTAAGAGATGGCTTCCGTGAAATTTGATGCAGAGAAGTTCGATAGTCGAAACGATTTCAGCATGTGGCGCATCAAGATGAGGCCCTTGTTATTAGGGTTGTAAGAGTATCAGTTTGGACTGGACCGATAGTCTTATTGGTTGGTCTTGAGGTGTGATTTTTTTAGACCAAATTGGACCGAGACCAATTGAATGTATATATATATATATCTATAATTAAATATTATATATAATATATCATTTTATATAGTAGTTGTATAAGTTCATTTTATAATTTTCATCAGGAATCACCATTGACCATATATACAATGAAATTATTTAATATTCATTAACCATATATAAAATGTTAAAGAGATCACTTATTTTAACTTTACTAATTTATTTAATTTTTTGTAATTTTTTGTCAAAAAAAGAAAAAAGAAAAGTTCATGGACCGACCGAATCGATAGCTAATGGTTCGATCCAGCAAAAATGATAGATCGAAATTTTCTATCCGTGACACCCTCCCCCCCGATGCCCGGACTGGACTAGACCAGACCGATTACAGCCCTACTTGTTACGACAACAAGGGTTGGCGAAAGTCTTGGAGGACAAGGTATCGAATGAACCTTCTACATCAATAAAAGAAGAGGAAGAAAAAAAGCATAGTGCAATTTTTTTATCGCTTTCTGATGGAGTTTTGTGCGAAGTGACCGATGAAGAGACCACTGTGGGTCTTTGGAGGAAATTAGAGAGTTTGTATTAAGAAGAAATCACTCACCGATCGTTTGTATTTGAAGCAACAATTTTACACTCTCTAAATGAAGGCACTCATATGTCCGATCATCTAGATGAATTTAACAAAATCATTATGGATCTAAGGAACATTGATATTAAACTTGACAAGGAATATCAAGTTTAAATTTTGTTGTGTTCATTGCCTATGTCATTTGATAACTTTGTGAAGTCAATGTTGTATGGTAGAGATACCTTCTCCTTGGCAGATGTAAAATTTGTTTTGAATTTTAAAGAGTTGAGAACAAAATTGGGTGTACAAGACACAAATAATCAAGCCGATAGCTTGTTTATGACATGCTCACTCCTCTGGTGGTAGATCTGGTGGAAGAGGTTTGGATCGGGTGGGAGTAATTAGTGGCAACTCTAGATTGTACGAAAATTGATTAAACAAGTTTAAGAGATGTGTATAGAAAAGAAAAAATTGATTGTAAGAAAATGTTGTTTCTTGATACATAAACTCGATGAAACTTAACTTTCATGATATTAGGGACGGCTGAGAAACTTGAGAAGGTTTTCAGGCAGATGGAGAGTGGGGACTACAATTTCTTCTCTTACTTTAAAGATGGACACAAGGGGCTTCCTAGAGCTAAGAAGTGGAAGACGGTGCGGATTTTTATAAAGTTTTTAAAGATTTTTTAGGATGCCACTACGAGATTTTTTGGGTCTTTATATGTTACAACCAATACCAGTTTTTTGAAGATTTGTATGCTCGAAAAATAGTTGGTTAGACTAAGTAAGAGTGATAATAGTTGTATGATGAACATGGCCATAAGCATGGGAATAAAATATGATAAGTATTGGAGTTCATTAGATAGGATGAACTCGTTGATATTGATTGCAGTTGTGTTTAATCCATGTAATAAGTTAGGGTTTCTTACTTTCCACTCAAAGAAAATTCATGATGAGACTCATGCTGAAGAGTTGGTGTCGAGTGTGAGACAGTTATTAGTAGACTTGTACGTAGAGTATCATGCTACGTTCAGTTCTACCTTGACTAGTCGAAAACATGATCCCCTTTCGACATCTACAACCATAAAAGATGGTGAAAACAATCTTAAGTCACAATTTTTTTTTATGAGTGGTATCAAGCATCTTCCGCCACTAGATCTATAGTTGTCAAATCAGAGGTAGACCGGTATTTATCAAATGGTTGTGAAGCACTAAGTCCATCTTTTAACTTGTTGATTTGGTGAAAAATTAATTAGTCTAACTATCCTATACTCACACTTGTGAGGATTGCACGAAACGTTTTGGCCATAACTATTTCCATGGTTGCATCGGAGTCAGCATTTAGTACAAGAGCTCTTGTACTTGATTCTTTTCGGAGTTCGTTGACTCTGAGAACCATTGAGGTGCTTATTTGTGCTTAGAATTGGTTGCGACATCCGTCAAAACCAATTGATATTCGAGAGTCCATAGATAATGTGGATATTTTTGTGGTAAAATATGGTAATGTAACACCCCAATGGAAGGTCCGAACCACATGACCTATACTCCAAAAGAACTAGTTAATGATACAATTAGAATCCTATTGGAATCTTATAAAGAGCAATAACTTCTCATTCCTAAGCAATGTGGGATCCCATACACCACCTACCTTTATCCTTGTCATATGGGGTATCACAATCTACTCCTTTTAAATTCCCGATGTCCTTGTCGGGCCTGTTCGTTATAAGTGGCACGGCTCAAATCCTACATTTCTGGTTGGGATATGCTCTGATACCATTTGTAACGGCCCAATGGAAAGCCTGAACCACATGAACAATACTCCAAAAGGACTAGTCAATGATACAATTAAAGCCTCATTGGAAACTTATAAAGAGTAAGAACTTCTCATTTCCAAGCAATGCGAGATCTCATATACCACATAACATTATCCTTATCATATGGGGTATCACAGGTAATTTTTTTCTCATTCAATATTCATTTGCTTTTATAAATTAATTTTAGTCTTTTTCATTATTCAAATTCAATAATATTTGACATTTTAATCTTATTAATGTTTCTATATAGAGTTGGGAGTACAATCAGGCGTCACAACTATTGAATATCAAGAATTATTGCAATTTATTTATCTTATGTTTTTTAGTTACAATGTTGCTTTGGACAATTTGTTTTTATTTGTAATGTGTATTAAACATCTAGTGTAATTTTTATTTTTGTAATTTATCTAGTAATTAGTATAGTAGTATATACTTAGTACTTACTTACTAGTTCACTACTATTTTACTATTGTTAATTAATTTTTTTTCAACCCAAGACTAACATTACAAATGACATTAAAATTAAAATGAAATTGCATATTTAAAATAGGTTTTAAAAACTCAGCAAATTAGAATTTTAAATTAATTAATAAAAAGTCCAAAAAGTCCTTGAATTGAACCAAAAAAAGGTAAAAAAAAAGATGTTGAATTGGACAAAAAAAGGCCTAAAGAAATGGCCCAAACCAGCCAAACCGACCAAACCGACCGGTTTCACCCCTCTATGTCGATCAGTTTCGGCTGATATTCCCAATGAAAAAATACCAGTTAGGCAGTTTCAATTTTGAGCCAAAACTGAATTGATTGGTTCGGTCTTCACCCCTATTACTCATCATTTATATACCACACATTTTGTAAGGAAAAAAATAAAAAATAAAAAAATTATGTAAGTGTATGGTGTAAAGATGATTAGTAGAATGTTTCAATATATTTATATTAATCTAAATTCTAATTAGTAGGAGATGTTGTCACTTAAACGTGTCATTGTGCTTGATTAATTATACTATTTGCCATATATAGTACCAGATCACCCATTTTATTTTTTGCCAGTTGCCACGATGTCTGATCCTCATAACTTGGGCAATTGGAAATTTAGAAATGTCATGTTCATGTCACTTAAACGTGACCAAGTGTATGACAGCTATTTATTTCCTAGCTAGATAGTTTATAATAATAGTAATAATTAATAATAACAGCCAAATTGATATATGGGAAACCATGCAGTGCCACGCGACTCCATATATATATATATATATATATATACATATATATATTATAATAATAACCAATTAAGTTGTGTTTCCACATTTTAAATGATCATGACGAGAATCCTCCCAATGATCATTGTGAAAACAACATAATGGACACTTTTTTTTCTTTTTTTTTTATGAAAATAGACTTCATTTTATTTAATAAATCGAAATTACAACTGTGACTTATCAATATAAGAAAAATCTAAACTGCAAGCCAAATTAACGCATCTGTCTTGGAGCATCCCTACACACAAATTTCTTTGTAACAGGTATTGTCTTAACCTCTAAATATTCTCTTCTAACAGAGATGAGGGCTCTATAAAACTCCGTCTTCCAAAAGAAGAGAAGGACATAATGGGCTCTAATTGAACACTTTTAGGTAACAAACAATATTAATGACATGACATGGCTATATCTATTTTTTGGGTCAAAATTGACTTTAATTAAGAGAAATGACATTTGTAATTTTAGAGTGTACAATTTTTACGTATTTTATTTGAAAAAAGTAGATAAATATAAAATCTACATGAAAAAAATTATTTTTTAATAGTGGTGCTGCTTTTTTTTAAAGGGACTACGTGGTAATTGTACTCTCTAAAACTCTATATAGCATTATTTTATAATTAAATTGTTTTCAATAATATTTTGTTTTTACTATATGAATTATATAATCCAAAGTGGGTCACACAACCAATTCATACACTAATAAGGGGCTAAATACGTAATTTACAGAAGGTATAAAAAATTTATTTTTATACGATTTTTTTGAAAAAAAGAAAAATTAAGGCCGGCCCCCGCAAGAGTGTGTATGTAGTTTTGCCCATGGCCTCTACTGCACAATTCACATGCACCAAAGTGTGAAGGTCTCTTCATTCAATTGCCTTAATTCACAAATGTAATGATTGTAGCAAGCACTTGCACTTAGTTATACGTACATGAACCATGTAAGAAAATTGTAATAAACTTTGCTTAACTTATACGGATGATATATATAAATATATATATATATGTTTTAAATGATTAATGTGGCAAAGAAAACAAGTTGGTGAGAATACACGTGTTGTTGTCTGTCTTGTGTGCTACGTACTATATATATAATGAATAATTTTAGAGTTTTGCTACACAATCTCCTAATATTCATTCACACTCCACACTCCATCTTTTTAAAATTTTTTAAAATTTTTTAATATTTTTTTTAAGTTTATTTTTTTTAAAACTATTTCAAAATTTTTATTCACTATTCATATAAAAAATATTTGATAAAAGAAAAAAAAATGTGGAGTGTGGAGTGTAGGTGAATAGTAGGAGATTATGTAAATTTTTTGATAATTCTATATACAATTGTGAAGTACGTAAAAGTCGTGTAACAGTTTTAAAAAACAGTAGGATCTATTATTAAAAAATTAATTTTTTTATATAGATTTTATTTTTATTTATTTTTTCAAAATAATTACGTAATAGTTACATAATTTATGATTGTAAATATCTTTTCACATATATAATATATTAAGAGATCACAAAACAAAAGTAGTATTTAGAAGGCGGTCAAGGTTTTAGGTAGGTTTGTGGGTAGCTAACAAGTTTTTTATTTTGATAAGAAGGGTACCTAACAAGTTAAATTAAAGGGACAACGTCAAAATTGTCAAACATGGTCTCAATTATACATCACATGATGAGTGATCCAAAAATGATTCATGATTACCTCCATTAGCGGATTGGGGTTGTTTTCCACTCTACTTTTATCAGCTTAGAAATATCATTCACGGACAAAATCATAAACTACCTACCTACCACTACTCAGAGGTTTCAGTGCTTATCTAAAACCATTATTCACTCCGTTAATTTTCCTAAAGAATAAGGTTTTTTTTGGTTATTCAGATAAGATATGATGAGATTATAAATCTATATATACTAATGATATAATTTATAAATAGTAGTAAAATGATTTGAATTAAAAGTTTTATGGAGTTTTGGAAAATGATAGAGAAAAAAGTTGAATATAAAAATTGAGTTTTACTATATACAGTTACTTTTGCATATTTCTTACGCACTCCACTTATGTGATTGGCCAAAACAGTTATTTTATATTTAAAAAAATGACGCAACCAATCACATTAAAGTAGTGTGCAAGGAATACGCAAAAGTGATTGTATATATAATTTTTTTCAAAAATTATAAAATTAAAAGAGGATTAGAATATAATTTTTAAATATAATTTTTGTTTTGAAATTTGAAAAAATTGAATTGTTTTTATTTTATTTTATTTGGAAGTTTGAGAAATTTGTAATAATTAAGTAATTGATTAGATGAAAAAAATTAAAAAATTAAAATTGAAATATGTTTATATTTGAATGGTGTTTAGATGTTGAGATGAGATAAAATGAGATGAGATGAGATGATTTTGAAATATTTATAAACATGCCTAAGATATTAACAAGTAGTAAATAACAACTTATAATCTGGATTTTAAACTAGAATATCAATGATATAGATTTTTTTAATTTTTTTTTCTCATACAAAAATATAGGGAAAAAAAAGGAAATAGGAAATAGTAATTAATATGCTACTTTTTACTAAAAGATCCAAATTAAATGTTTTCGATTCTCTTTAATTTCTTATTTAAATAAAAGAGAAAAACATGATATTAATGTATACGTTCTTGATTTCTTGTTAGTTCCCCGAATAACTTGACTTCTAAGTTCTTACATCAATGGGACCCACATCCCGGCGGCCGGCCCAGTTTCTTGTATTTGCCGGCCCACCACCCAATGCCCAAAAAGCGAAGGAGAAACAATATAGAGGTAAAAAAAAAAAAAAAAAACCTAATGAAGATTTTAATAATCAATAATCCCATAAATCCCCTGTGCTCTTGTCATTGTTTGTTAATGTTGTGCACTCATACGTGAAGGGCACAAGAGCAGCCAGCTCACTACAATTTCAGGATAATAATTTTGTGGGCCCAATAGAGGATTTCGCACCTAACTTAATCAATTTCTCGCCATTATTTTTATTTATTGGTATAGGATATTCGAGAATAAGACAATGCTAGGGATACGAGCTTCCCACTCCACCTTTTTTTTTTTTTTTNTTTTAAATATTTTTTTAAAAAAGAAAAAATTCACAATATTATTAAAAAATACATTCTTAATCACTAAGTGAAAAAAAAAAAAAAAACTAAAGACGAAAAAAACAATTGGAGCAGGAAGCTCCAGCAGGATCCCAAGCATTTTCCTTCAAGAATAAAGTTACTCTCGATTAATTTTAAGAGTATACAAACTTTTGAAAAACAATTTCTTTAGAGGGTGTTGCTACATCGAGTGGAGCCATTTCCACCGATTGTTGATAGTTACTATTTATTAACTTAGATTTTACTTTTTAGTATACATAATTATTAATTGTTAGAGTGGAGGTAAGTTTTGGAGCTGAAAATTTTAGTGAGTTCGCTCGACTGTCGTTCAAGCAAAACTCAAATTGTGAGTTTGCTCAAGGTATGCTCGATAGTGGGCTCGAGCAAAACTCAACTCGTGAGTTTGCTTGAGTCTCGCGTGACAGTTGGTTTTAGAGAGACACAAATCCCGTTGTTTGCTCAAGCCACGCTCGACACTCCGCTCGAGTCAATATTAATAAATATCAAATAATTTCATTGTACATAGATTATGCATGCTTACTTGCAACTTAGGTATTTAAAAAATTACCTAATTATTTTAATTAAGTGTAAACAGTAGAATATGTATAAATGTATGATGTATTAACTATTTATATATAATAACATAAATTATCACATGTTTTATGATTTATTATTAAATGATAGCATATATTATTTTACATTTTATATGGTTGATGATAATAAATTAGATAAAAATTACATCATTAACTTATATAATTACTATATAAAAATAATATATTAACTTATTAAAAATATTTAAAAAATATATATATAGGGTTTTGGTCCAATTCGTTCATGTCCGGTTCAAAATTTGTAGACTCCAAAATTAGACCAAATATCATTGGTCCACATATTTTGAGACCGAGACCGACCGGTCCATAATTCAATCCGGTTGATTTTGCCGATCCGGACCGAATTACTTAAAGCCATAATTAGAACCTTAAAACTGGAATGGGCATACCACCGAGATAAAACTTTTAGCACTTAAGCCAATCCTAGGGATCAAACAAGCAATTATAACTTCGAGTGATCAAACTCCTACCCCTTTCAATTTAGTTTTTACAAAGCATGTATGATATGTAAAAGCTTTCCAATTTCAATATTTACAGCCGGATCAATATTTATGAAAAGAAACTTTAAAAAAAAAAATTGTTGAAAAAAAACCCACCAATCTTTAAAAGTGAAAAAAAAATTCACCTCAGACTTTAACTCAAAACAGCCACATTTTTTTTTACCATCATTTTAATTGTATATCTTATTATTGTACGATGACAATAAATCTAAAAAAATAATGTAACTTTTCATCTAAAATATATCATTTATCAATCACACTTGTGAATTATTTGAAATAAACTTTTAAATTAACAGTTAAATAGACATCAGCCTTAAACATGATAAAATATAGTACGAAAAATAGCATTTTCCAACTATTAGCTTCTTCGCCTCATTTGTTTCGGTTTTTTTTTTTTTCCTTCTCTTTTTAAAAAGACCTCTCTCTTTTATGATTTTATCATCTGCACTAATTCCTTTATTAATGTTTTTTCTTTTCTATTTCTCTATTTTTTCCTCTCCAGAACAATTCAGCTATCCACTTTTCCACGTGTTTTTGAAGAATCAGTTGCTGGGTATTATATTAATGAGATTTGTTATTCATCATTTCTACACATCACATATCACATATTTTTTTTAAAATTTTTTTGTTTTATTATTCTTAAACTTATTAAATTCTTCTATTCATTATTCATATAACACATTTGGTAAGAAAAAAAATATATATATATATATAATATACGAAGATGATGAATATAATTTTTTTATATTAATTTTTGTTTATTTTTCTATTTTCTCATCCTTTTCTTCGCTTTCCCTTCTACGTGTCTCTACTAGTGCTTTTGAATATCCAACCTTGTTTTTTTCCAAACCCTATTTGCCAAAAACAAAACAAAAATAAAGACGATATCTTTTCTCACCTTCTCTAATTTGGGTTCAACAGAGTGGAAAACTTCAAGCTTTTTTAAGCACCAAAAGGGACTCTCATCATTCATGGCCATGATAGATGCAATGTTTGGGTGACAATTTCTTGTGCCTGACTCGTCTTTCTTCCAATTAAATATGAAACCCACATATTTGAAGAGAACCCAAAATTTCCATCCTCTCCCTATCCAATTTCAACCTCTCTCAGGCTCCTAAAATAGACCAGTTCATGGTTTCGATCTCGTGGGGTTTGCTCATTTGAAAAGGTCCTCTCGAAGCCACCACCTCTCTGTGTCTCTCTTTCTCTGTTTACATCTTTTTCCCCCCTTTCTTGATCTATCACTAAAACCGCAACAAATGTATGGAACACAAAGTAAGAGAGACATTGCCTTTGAACTTCAATCTCAAATTCCAATCTTGAGGCCCAGCATCCATGCCAGGAGGGCACACCTAGTTGTAAAGTTCCAAGATCTCTATGGTTTCACAGTAGAGGGGAATGTGGATGATGTCAATGTGTTGAATGAGTTGAGAGAGAAGGTGAGGCAGCAGGGCAGAATTTGGTGGGCATTGGAGGCCAGCAAAGGAGCCAATTGGTACTTGCTGCCTTCTATCTCCGAAGGCCAATCCCTCAAGGCTTCACTTAAGTTATCAGCTTTGGCAAACGCCGTAACTCTAAAGAGGCTCATCAGGAAGGGAATTCCACCGGTACTCCGGCCCAAGGTGTGGTTTTCTCTTTCTGGGGCGGCTAAGAAGAAATCCACGGTGCCGGAGAGCTATTACAATGACTTGACCAAGGCGGTCGAGGGGAAGGTCACCCCGGCGACGAGGCAGATTGATCATGTGAGTAAATTGGGCTTTTGTTCATTGCAATTGACCATTGTGGCAAGTGGTAGGATTGGTATATTGGATTTTCTGAATGATGACTGTAGATTGCAGATTTAATGCATATATCGGAATCCCATCTTGTGTGGTCATGTTCTTTTTGAAGGACAAGTAGTTTGCAGTCGATCTAGTACTATATACGTAGATGCAGAATCATCCCTTTTAGTTTGAGGCTATTTGGTGATCTTAGAGAATAGTTGGGAAGTCTTAGTTTGTTGCACTCTGTTGAAACAAATGAATTGCAAGATTTTCCTTCATCTTCTGCTGTAATGTTGGTAAATACATCTCCTGCCATAAAATCTCTTGTTAGGTCATTTGATTGTATGAATCACCAAACTGCGAAGGTATAGTTGCTGCATTCAGCAATTTTTGACTGTTACGATAATAACTTTGGTGTCATTTGTCTTGTTCGAGCCAAGATCATGAAGTAATGCTCTAGCAGAACTAATTGGGGTATTTGATGGTTAGAATTTAGGAATCTTTAGAAAGATTTGGGCTATTTGAAAACTTTATTTTGTGCCTGCAAGATTTAGAAGCCTTATCTCTAGAAGACACATCGTTTTCAAAGATGGTGTAAGATGGTGTGTGGATGGGAATCTGTTTCTATATAGGTGCAAAATTTTGCTATAACCTTAAGATGGAGAAAAATTAAGTACAGAAAAAAAATGGTATTCTTGCCTGCTCTTAAATTTAATAAGTGCTTTTGGAGCCATTGTTGCATTTTGATAATTGGTTTTGGACTTTTGGCCTTTCCTTTCTTTCTTTATTTCTTTCTTCCGAGTGAACTTTGTTCTGACCACCTTATTTCTTTCTATCTAATCTAGAATCAATTGCTTCTTGCCCATAATCTCAACTCATCGCTTTAAGGAGCACCATCAAGACTAAAAAGTTTTCAATGTTTAGAATGTCGTGATTTTGAAGCATCTTATTTGATGTTTCTCATCAACCAGCCTTTTAGTGGTGTTTGAGTACCATGACCGAGGAATTGAGATTGTTGGCTGTAAATTTCTATACATCCAAAGTTCTTTTTTTACTTGTCCAAAAAAAAATTCTATACATCCGAAGATTTTTTCTGTGCTTAATTTTTCTCCTGTTGACATTTATTTTCAAGGTTGACGCAATTGATTTTCCCTCAATACAAATATAAAAGCATACTTTCCAACGTTTTGTGCCATGTTTATATTACCGCTTAATATCTTTTGCTGTTTGTACTTTATATATGTGCAGGACCTACCACGAACTTTCCCTGGTCACCCATGGTTGGACACTCCAGAGGGTCATGCTGCTCTCCGCCGTGTTCTTGTAGGATATTCTTTCCGTGATTCTGATGTTGGTTATTGTCAGGTGGGTTTGCTCTCTCCTAGACCTGTGCAGAAACATCTTTGTGTCAGTCTTGAGTTTGTGTATGTTTAACGATAGAGTAATGATACACACACAACACTTTTCACAACACTTTTTACAATACATGATGTAAAAAACCTCTAGGGGTTGGCTCAAGTGGTAAAGGCCTTGAGCTTAGGGGAATGCTCCCCCTAGGTCTAAGGTTCAAATCCTCTTGGGTGCAAACAATCTCTAGGGGCCATCGGACTGGGAGATTTTCTCCTTGAATTAACCGAGGTGCACTTGCGGGAAATTCCTTGCCGAGGGCCTGTGCACCCCCGGAATTAGTCGGGACACTGTTCCGGACGCCAGGTGCCAATAAAAAAAAATAAAACTACATGATGTAAAATGAGGGTATTTTTGTAAAGTGGTGTTACTTTGATATGGTATTTTACAATAATACCTCTCATTTTAAAACATGATATGAAATATATTGTGAAAAGTATTGTCTGTTTATCATTTTCTTAACGATACGATCTTATCAAAAAAAAAAAAATTTTTTTTTTTCTTAACGATATGATGTATCGCACACTTGTCATTGAGTGTTGGGTCAAACATGATATCTCACAAACTAATGTTATTATAAGGTAACCCCCATGTTATGGAGTTTCAACTTTTGAATAAACTAGTTCCTTAATCATTGCATCTACAACATACATGTTTATCTAGTAAATTTAGCCTCTGAAAAATCATAGTATGTCAGTATAGATATCAGCTTTGATTCTTTGCATGTCCCTTCTAGTTCTTCCCCCCATAACTGTACCTTTAATATGTACTATTTCAATTTGGTGTATTCGGAATGAGAGGAATGGGTGCTATTTTGAGAATAGAGAACGATCAGTGGACAGGATTAGAGTTTTTCTTTTTTCATACTTTGCTGCTTTGGACTTTGGTTATTGTATTGGATGGGAATAGTCTTAATGACTTTTGTAATGTTTTTCAAGGTAAACTCTACCTAGGGGCTTCTCATGTATACTCCCTGTGTACTTGGACTTTGCCCATTTCTATGAATAAAACTTCTTGATTACCTATAATTTTTTTTGAGGATTAGCTTGTAATTAGGTCTCTTTATGTACACTTCCTATGTATTTGGGCTGTGCCTAATTATGTTTATTAATAAATTTCTTATAAAAAAAAAAAAAAATTGTACCATTTCAATTTGTTCAACCACAATTACCATTTGCTCCTGAAAAAAAATACAATTGCCCACTTTTTTTTAATCAGACTCTACACATCCATTTATGAATGAGGTATATTATGCAATGAACCGATTCTGACAATTGTATCCATCTTGCTGCATTGCTTCTTAACCTCTTATAACCCTTGCTTTTACTGGACAGCATGATTGCTTTTGTCTGACCATATTATGAAGATGTAATAATCAATTCGTGCAACCATCTTACTTTCCTCTAATTGCTTTGGCTAGTATTTGAATGTCTTGTATAGATAACTGAGATCTGGAGCATCAAAACTGCTTCTCTTAGGTGTGCATTAGTAATCAACTTTGACACAGAAACTAATTTTAAGTCCTTTAAGATAATCGCATTATTTGATATATGCTCAAGAAAAATTCTACATTGTGTTTAATATTTTGCGTTATTTTTGGTTCAGGGCTTAAATTATGTTGCAGCATTACTATTGCTTGTAATGAAAACAGAAGAAGATGCATTTTGGATGTTGGCTGTCCTTTTGGAAAATGTATTAGTTCATGATTGCTATACAAACAACTTATCAGGATGCCATGTTGAACAAAGAGTTTTCAAAGATCTACTTGCAAAAAAGTGCCCAAGGTACTTTGCTTTTGATAACTTAGCTGATGTGTCCTTTATTTTCTTGTCAATACCTTCTAAAATTGGAAAAATAACATTTCAGGATAGCCACTCATTTGGAAGCTTTGGATTTTGATGTCTCACTTGTTGCGACAGAGTGGTTTCTATGCCTATTTTCTAAGAGCTTGCCTTCAGAGGTTAGAAAATGTTCTCTCTCTCTCTCTCTCTCTCTCTCTCTCATGAGCGCACAAACTAATATATTCCATAGTACAAAAAAAAGTTAATACAGTTTAGCTTGTATAACTAACTAGTAAGAATTCTTCTGCTGGGTTCCTTTTCCAGACGACTCTGCGGGTGTGGGATGTCCTGTTTTATGAGGGGGCAAAGGTTCTATTCCACGTGGCAATGGCAATCTTTAAGGTACTGCTGCTTTGACTTTTACACACTTCGCGTTGCCTATTTTAAGCTTTCTCTGTTACTTGCTGTTGGTTCTTACGATTATAACTCAAACATCAGACATCACTATGAATTAGGTTTTTGAAGTTATGATTTGCTAATGCAGATGAAAGAGGAGGAGTTGCTTCTAACCTATCATGTTGGTGATGTGATTAACATATTGCAGAGAACCACTCATCACCTCTTTGATCCTGAGGAATTACTTACGGTAAAACAATTATTTAACTACTTCCTCTTTTGGGTTTTTATATGTTTTGTAATTTGCCATAGAGATATGGAGGGGGAAACATGAAAGTGCATGCAAGTGGAATCCTTTCAGCTTGTTCTTTGCATAGCAGTTGTAGGCACTGGTCAACAAATCGGAATGAACAATTACTCTTTTCTTTTTTGGGTAAGTTGGAACAAAATTCTAAACTGAATTAGGGAGTAAAGCAAAACAGAATGAAGACTGATAAATCAATGATTCGGCATCACTTACACAAAATTCAGTGAACTTACTAAAGATGGATTAATGTGCACACATCTGGTGAACTTAATTCAGTGAACACGGTGAAAGAAGCTTTAAAAACTTTTCTTTGGTGTGCCCACACCTGCTTTGCATGTTGCCCTAAATCATATTAGCCATGTTGCTCTGTGGTATGAATCACTTATTTCTCTATATCTTTTGACTCATCAATTTGAAGATTTTATCAAGTTGGCTATATAAATCCTAATAAAACTCTTTTTAATTTGACCTTGCAGGTGGCATTTGATAAGATTGGTTCTATGACAACCAATACAATATCTAAGCAAAGAAAAAAGCAAGAACCAGCAGTCATGGCAGAGATTGATCAAAGATTAAGACGGCTAAATTCCATCAAATTGGATGATAAGTAAGGAATTCTGTTTATCAAAGTGTAATGTGTGAGTCATACTGGTAGGGGCTTGTTGCCCCTCTAGGGAAGGAATGAAATTATGCCTTTCTTTTTCCATTCCTCTCAAGGGAAGGATCAAGCATAGAGAGTGGCGGTTGATTTTCAATGTTGTAAGTGACAAATGTAAATTTCAAACTGTTACATTATATACAGTTAATGACATCAAAATTCAGGGCATTGTTTAATTTTCTCTTGCCCTGTAAGTTATGCCTTGCCGTTTTATTTGTGCTTGTAATTGTTACTTGAATTATACTTAATTTTCTCCCAAAAAGTTATTTGATTGTCCTTTAATTTGTCAAGAGGCAGTTCGGATGCCCCATGTCCAAATGTCTTGACCGTGGTGGCATTCCTTTTGATTTCATTCTAAGATCAGTCTGATGCGGCAGACGGGGGAAAGACACAACCAACACATTAATTGCAGGTGGTGCTTGCCACAGGCAATACGCAACGACCTCCAAATTGTCGAAACAACTCATGTTACCAAGACTGTTACCTAGTTTCTTTCTTTCTACATCATGCGTGAAGAATTTGAATCTCGTCGAGTGTGTAAATTTATCGTCGAGTGCATGCTTTAACCAAATAAAAAATCCAAGTAATTCTTAAAAAAATTATTACATTTTTGGGTAGAAAATAATAAAATAAAATAAAATAAAAACGAAGAGTTCTTTACAAACAAATATTGAGGATATTTTCTTCACCAAAAAAGAAGTGTTTGGAAGAAGAGAAGCAAGCAGACCACCAAATGGATATTACTCTCCTAATAAAACCCAAAACTCCTTCCGTCGCCAGAGTCATCCCACACCTGACACCTCCCTTCTGTTCCTCTTCCTCCTGGACCGTCAGCATGCCCACTAAACCCTGCTAAACCTCCCTCACAAAGCCAAAAAACTTCCCATTTCCCATGGCTTCCCAGACCCCCGACTCCTCCCTAACCGTCACCGATACCGACCTGGACGGCATCGACCTCGACCCCTCCGACTTCGGCTCCTCCATACCCCTCAAGAAGGTCCCCAACGGCGACGTATTCGAGGCCTCTAGAGCCGGCGACATCGACCGCCTCAAGTACCTCCTCGAGTTGGGCATCAATGTCAACGCACGCGACCAATGGGACTCCGTGGCTCTTTACTATGCTTGCCTGGCGGGCCACCTCGACGCCGCCAGGATGTTGCTGGAGAGCGGGGCGATATGCTCTGAGCACACTTTTGACGGGGACAGGTGCCACTACGCAGCCCTTAATTTGAAGGTGAGGAAGCTGTTGAAGGCCTTCGAGGCCAGGCCGCCGCCTCTAGGGCCTTTGCAGGCCTCGATGAGAGAGATTTTCATGGGTTGTGGTGAGAATAGAGCTTACTTGGAGCAGGCAAACAACCAGTTTCAGATCTCAGGTACATTGAGCAGTTTGTTAGTGAAAGTGCTAAATTTCTTCAATCGGTAATGTGGATTTTGGTGAGTAGGGGATAGGGGATTATGGGTTTTGGGTTTCTATTTCAGGTACATTATTGTTTGCAAGTTCAGGTATCTGAAACATTATGTTTAGGAGTGTGGGGATGACGGCTTCGTTTCCGTTTTGGCTACAAATCTTGGGTGGTTTGTTTTCATTGTGTCCCTATGTTAAGAGTCGTATTTGCTATTAACAATATTTCATAAAAGCTAAAATGTCACATTTCCTGGATTTGGGTTGTGAATTCATATGGACGTGTGTGGATGATCAGTTAGATGCTATGTCTGGGTGCAAATTCTGGGTTCTTGATATTTTTGTGTAATTATGCTGTTATTTCTTAAAGTTCTCTGAGTAGTGGTAGTTGGTAAGTTCGGTTGAATGTTGGCTGAGTAAATGGGAATGAAAAGTGTGAAGGATGAAGATGAAGGATGTTATCTTGTATGCTTTCTATGTTAATTTGCAAAGACCTTATTTTGTGGATGAATCATTCCAACGTGTATGTTGGTGTGAAGCTGAAGTGCTAGTTTTAATTTTTGGGAAAAACTTATAGTTCTTTTTTTATTTTTATTTTGGGTGTTTTTCGCTGCTAGGATGAATGTAGATAAATGTGGGAAATTAATTTAGTTGGGCGTTAATTGCTTGTCTTCGGTATGTTGGTTTTCGATGAGTACATGGGTAATGAAAACTTAAAAAGTTAGAATGAATAAGAAAAAATTGCTTGTCTGATTTGTTGATCGTTTGGTTTAAAATTGGGTCTTGGGAAAAAAGGCTCTATTCTATATGTGAGTGCTTATCATCTTATATAGTGTTACATATTTTTCTTACATGAAGATTATACATTTTAATCTGACACTCAACATGTGATATGATTGGCTAGCTCTGTCATCCACTGGGGGATCCAATTCCTACCATTTCCCTCCAGATGTGGTATTTTTTGTGCAAGGTAGACCCATTGAAGCTCACAGAGTTATCTTAAGTGCTCGGTCATCATATTTTAAGAGGAAGTTTGAAACTGATTGGAAAGACCGCAAGGAAGTGAGATTTGGAAGGGAAAAGTTGTCTTATACTGCTCTTTACAGTCTTATCCACTTCTTTTATTCTGACAGACTAGAGATTGTAGTAGATGACATGGAGGATCTTGTGAGAATATGCAAAGTATGCAAATGTGAATCCTTACAAAGGATTCTTGAGAAAGAACTTATTCACCAGAAATATGCGGAATACAAGGCACTGAGGGACATAGACGATTCTCAGAAACGCTTCATATTACAAGGCATATCCCTTCCTGAAGAAGATCGTCTTCCTGCTTCCTTGCATCGAATCCTTCAAATTGCCCTTGCCAACTCCACCCTGGAACAAAACCAAGACAATAGTGTTGAGGAATTATCATCTTATGCTAGTGCAATGCAGATCAGTGATTTCATAAATGACCTTGCAGATGTTAGTGTACAAGTTGATAAAAAGATATTTCGTTGCCATCAAGTGGTTTTGGCATCAAGATCAGAATATTTTAGAGCAAGATTATCTCGTATGAAGGGCTTTCATGAAGGAAAGGTCTCATTACCTGTTGATACCCTTCCGTGTCTTGAAGAACATGATCTGAGCATGGAAGCATTTGAGAAAATGATAGAGTATATGTAAGTTTATTCGGATTACTGCAGAATACTGAGATTTGATCAGAATAATAGAAGATAATATGCGGGAAGGATGTCGCTACAATAATCAAGACCTCTTGCCTAGTTATTTCCTGGCACTTCTTGTCCATTTATTTGTTGCGTTTATTATGTAATCAATGACTTGATTTACTGAAAAAACGCATGATTAGCCATTTATTATGATTGAAACAATTTAACATGATTGCGTGGTGGTCATTATTTATCAGCACCGTACTTAATTTCATATAATTTATTTAGATTTCTTTGGCTGATTCAGGTATACTGATGGTTTGAAGGATATAGACCCAGATCAGGTACAATTGTATCAATCAGCACTGCTTGTAGCAAAAATATTTCTTTTGGTGGTTCTAATGTTCCTTTTAACTGAGCAGGCTGAGGAAATTTTTGATGCTGCTTCTAGATATTTGTTATTTCCGCTTAAGCGTGCTGTAGCTGATGTGCTGTTGCCACACCTGGAAATGGTCTCGCCTGCAGAGTTGTGCCAGTGGTTGATATTATCAGACATGTACATCTCTTGTTATCTTTTTATTTCTTTGCTCTTCCTAAGATATATATCTTGGTTGGTATCTACTACAGTAATGGTGAACTGATGATTTCTTAGATTTATATTGGGGGCATGAAAGGAAGTATACTAACAACTGTTCTGGCATTTACTAGTATTTTGGGCATCCAAGGGTTCAGCTCTTAATCTGAAGTTCTAGGATACTCTTCTAATTATGACACTGTCAAAAA